>JBAGKO010000008.1:24551157-24570342 GCA_037177275.1 Acacia concinna
TTTTTCTTATACATTATTTCCCTTTTTATCCTTGATTGGCCACTAATTACAAGTTTTCCATTACATTTTTGCAAATTCGGATTTCTGGACAGAATTTTCATCCAACTTTGAAAATTCATATCTAATTGTACAGATATCCATTTGAGGTGATTCTAAAGCTTAAATGTCCCTTATTGAGTCTAGTTTTAGGGAAAAATACTTTATTTTCTCAATTGGAATTAGAAAGTTCCCAGGAAATTCGTTTTTGAACACTACTCTAGAAGCTAGTGAATTTTGTTGAACAAACTTCAAAAATTCATATCTCTTAACATATACATACAAATCATGCAAATGAAATATCAAATTAAAGCTTGACATATCTACTTTTAGACTGAAGAGTTTCATGATTTTTGGACATCATTAACTTAGGTTAAAATGATGTATAACAAGACTATCACCGCTAGAATTCCATAAATTGGTTAAAAAATACATTGTCCATCTTTCTTGTACCAAAATGAATCATTTTATTCCATCTAATCTACTCCATTTACAAGGGATATTTGGTGATGAAAATTTGGTATGTTACAAAAATCTTCTTCCTTTTCTTTCTAATCTTGTCTTGTATTTTTCTTGATTATCTTCTAAGTCTCAACTTGATATCATCTTCTTTAGCTTAATATTTCACATTTAATGAAGTAGTTAGTCAATATAAGAGAATAAATACATGATGAAAACTTTTTGCTCTTATCATGAGGCATATATATTTAACATCGTCAAAACTAATCATATATCTAACAGTAAAATCATTAGTAACAAATGGGTATCAATAATTATAAACATAAAAATGATTCTAAAATTACTCTTTGATGCTCTGTTTTCTAGATTTATGATATCATAACAGAGAGTTTGAGTTAATATAGGATGGAGCTAGAGCTATCGGAGTTTAGAAAAGAAGAAATTGAGTTTATGGGTTAAAAATGAAGAGTTTGAGTCTAGAGATCTCAAAGTAAAGATGAGAATGTGAGCTTGAGTTCAAATAATGAAAAGAGCTCGAGCTATCATCTTTGAAAAGATGAAATTGTGAGAAGAAAAAGGAGAGAGCTCAAGTTCATGATAAGAAGAGAGCTTGAGTTCATAGAATGATAGGAGCTTGAGCTATAGGCATTTTATAAAATGAATTTGAGTCATAGAAGAGAAGGGAGCTTGAGCTAGAAAGCTTGAGTAGAGAGCTTGAACTCATATTTTCAAAGAGCTTGAGTTCAATTCTCAATGAAGCTTGAGCTATCGTATTAAGATAAGAACTTGGTTTAAAAGAAAATCAAAGAGATCAAATTCCAATAAAAAACTGAGCTAAGGCTCATGCCTTCTTTTCATGTTCTTCAGTAAGTCACTCGTTAAAAGGATATATCATAACTCGCTATTATGAGAGGGACCAAAGTTTATAAATTTGAGATCATCAGTGTGAGCTCGAGTTCATGATGGAGACGAGATCGAGTTCGCGTAAGTTAACTTTATCATTTTACCTCCAAATCCAACAAATGACCTATCTTTAGAAAGATCTTTAAATTCTCTTTCTAATACAACAAGAATCATCCTCAAACTCATTCTATTCCAAAAGATATGAATTGAAGAATAGCAACTATTTTGACACATATCTTAAACCATACCATCAGATTTTAAAGTTACTTATTCTCTCATATGATCTTCATTTTGGTTGATCTTAGCTTCTTTAGAAAGCTTTATGAGTCTAGTATCATATCCAAAAAAAAGCATCTCAATTGGAGTTGTGATTCGAGAGATATATCAACAACATTGAACCTTGTTAGGATTATTATAACAAAATCGAGCCCCAACTTTAGAAATTCATATATCTTTTGTATGAATTGATTTGAGCATGATCTTAATGTTTATTTGTCACATTTTAAGCCTAGCTTTATATAAAATAAGTTTAAGCTCAATCGAATTTGTGGATAGGGAAATATAATCAAAAGATATGACTTATGTCGTGCTGGATGGAAACTGAACAAAGAAATATAAGTGCCCATTAGCTCGAGCTCTCAGCCCTTTAACTTAATATTCTGGTTTAAGGTAATTGTTTTTCACATATTAGCTTCAATTTAAGTCATTCTAACTACCATTTGATTATAGAAACTTCCAATATCTCATCTAACAATTTGAATATTGATATTCTCATTAGATCTAGCAAGATCTTCCTTCTTCAATCTCTTCACTCAAACTCAACTCTAACTCAATAACTCATTTTCTCTTCTTGACTTCTTCACTCCATATTTAATATCTTCATTCTTGAACACATTATTATTCTTCATTTTCATCATTCACCACACTCTATCTTGATATTCTTCTTCCTCTTCTTGAATAATTGTTCTTTCTACAATCTCATTTATTCTTATAAATCATCCTCCATAGTCTTATTAAATATCTTCTTTTATTGGCTAATCTACAAAATATTTTACGTTAAATATGGTAGTTAGTCAAAGTAAAGAAAAATGCAAAATGCAAACTCTTTACTCTTAATACTTAGCATTTAAATTTGTCATAATCAAAACTAATCATACATCTAACACAAACCCTTCTCTCCCTTCCAATGCTTTGGGAATCTTGGCGTCACAAAGCCATCCTTGTTAAGTAGATTATCATACCCTATTTATAACCCAATGTATTAACATTACATCCTACACTTTTTTCACAAAAAGGAAACAAATGCCTTGAGTTTTCTTCGTGACATTTCATCACTTGCGCATTTACTTTAAGTCATCTTTGAGTTGATCTCTTAAAACCTGTGCAAAACACAATCCAATCAAATGGAAGTGACTTGCCATCCTTGAACTCTACCTCGTTGCCTCTACTCCTTTCTATAGCAAGAAGGAGAGGATTTACATGGGAGTAGGAGAAAGGTCGGCGGTCAGACTCTAGCCATCGGCCAAGTGGTCTAGGAGCATGTTGGACAAAGTCGGTGAGGAACAAAGAATGGAGTCGAAAGAGAAGATATAAAAGATAAAAAGGAATAAGGGAAAAGGCAATTTTGTCTTTTGCCCAAATATTCAAAACCCATATTCACAGCTAAATACTTCTTTGTCCTTTCCCTTTTTTTAATAGACTTTTTAGGGTTTTTCAATTTTAAATGGTATTTATTTGTCTTTACCTCTATTAGATTTAGATAACAATCAAAGTGCATGTTAAACAACATATTTTGTTCTAAAATTTATTATTCTACATTCACCTTTATTTTAGAGAAAATATTTTATTTAAGGATTTTTTTTTTCATTCTTGTACATGCTAAAAAATATTTTTTAAAATTTTTTTACTCTAAAATTTATAATCCTGTAAATTACATGTAACGAATTATTTTATTTAGAATTTTTATTTTGTGTAAATTAAAATTTCAAAACAACCCAAATTATTCACGGAGGTGTGTACCTTTTCTTTTATAAATTGTATAAATTAAATTTGTAATTTTATTGACACTTTTTTTTACTTATATCTTATTATCTGAGGAAAATCTTGTTGGCAATTGTTGGCGCAATTCTTGAAAACAAGGCGATAAATCCGAGTCATGTCTATAGATGTTACCCTTAAGAGTCATTCTGCCACCGTCGGTTGATCGAAAATGGCACTCCCCATGATAAAATTGATCCTTCCTATAAATATAGGGTGAGTAGAAAAGCAAAGCAGTAATAACAAAGCAACAAGGCAACAACACAACAAAAACAGAGAGAGAATGAAGAGGAAGAAGAGTATGCTCGAGGTTTCAGAGCTGGATGCCTGAACCTTTTGCATGCAACGCCTTTTATAGGCAATGGACAGAGGCAATCGTTGGACAGAGCATTAAATCTATTAAAGGCAATCAATCTCTGATTATAAACTTTTAACCATTAATATGGTTCGCTTTGAACATTGAAGGCTTCCATTATGAAAGCTGGAGGCAATAAGAAATAAACAGTTTAATAAAAAATAAATCCTAGTTTATAGCCTTTGTAACCGAAATTCAAATATCCTCAAAATTTAGTTTTTCCTACAAGCCATTTTCATAAAATAAATTTTAGAATTTTCCAAATATATTTTGACAAGTCCATATTTAACTCTCGTGCCCCGAGGGTGTTGGCGTCAGCCTCTTTCATCGTACAAATTCTTGGCAGCAGTACCTATAAAAGTACAATAAACAAATAGTTCGAGTCGCGCTCAAAGACATTGTTCTTAGGAGATATTCCGCAATCCCCTAGTGAATCGGGAAGCAACATTCCTCAGGATAAAATGAACTCTTCCTACATGAAATAAGATGTCAGAACTACAGGAAGATAACTTGGAACTCATAAGAAAAGGAGAGGAGAGGAACTCGGGGTAGAGCTAACCTCAGAGCTCTTTCACTTTCTTCCTCACATTGCCTTTTATAGGCAGAAATCTATATAGCCGTTAAGCAGTGATAATAACTATTAATGACAGTTTAATGACAATTAAAATGACAGTTACAAAACAAGAATTAATTGTAATTAAATGTAATAAAATCTTTTAATTGCCATTAAAACTGTTAATTAAAATTCCAACGGCCATTTCGAGGACTCCTCTCATTAGCATTTTATTAACTCAAGCTCATATTTAATGATATACTAGGGTATTCCCAGTCTTGAGTTATATGAAACTTCTTCCTTTGACACACCTACACACAATAACTACAACATATGGAACTCCTTTATTTTCTTTGACACACACATATACTCCAACAAATCTTAAAAAAAAAACAATTAAAATTAGGAAACGATAAATAAGGGAATTCAATATCACAAATTCTAAATCAAACCTAAGGGAGGAATATGTAATTAACAATGGTTTCCAATCGACCAATCTACTTCTTAAGGTTTTCAAATATTTCCAAATATGTTCCTTTCACTACTTAGAGAGTAAAAACTTCAAAATCACAGTTAACAACTTTATTATCCATATCGACAACTTGCATTCCCCAAACATTAACAATTTTGTAGATATAAAGAATAACAATTTAAGTATAAATAATAACAATTTACAAACTGTAATTAACAACTAAAATAATCGAAAACTCAAACTCCCCACATAGAGAGGGGTATGTTAGTAATTTGAAAACATTTACTAATCATAAATTCTTCCCTTATGTCTAACTTGATATTTGTAATATTGAATTCCTTATTTGAGATAAAATAAACATGAAGACCACTTATGGTTTTAAGACTGGTCTTCCCGCGTGTTCATAACAAAACACTTGTGTACTGACGGAATTAGTTGATGTCGACTTTTTCTTCTAACATAATGTATATAAATTAGTTTGTTTACATTATAAATATAGATATCATGTTTTCTCTAAACAAATTAGTTTGATTTATAAACTACTACACTACTATAACGTGATGAAGTAATATATTTTGTTTTCTTATCTAAAAAAAAGTCAACTAATTTTATATTTAGGTACTCCTTTCAGTCCTATTTTGATTTTTTTAGAGAATTATAAAAAAATTTAATTATATTGATCGAAATCATTAAAATTTATCGTTTTTTAAAATTATTTTGTTTGACTTATAAACTAATATAATATAATAAAACACAACATATAATATACTCTCTCCGTTTCTATTTATAAAATCCCGTTGACATTTTTTAAGAATCTTAAGAAAATTCTAAAAAGGTTAATTATATTATTTTAAGATATTAAAGTTTGTCATTTTTCATCAAATTATATTATTTAACTTATGAATTACTATATAATGTAATAAAATACAACATATGATATTAATAAATAATATAATTAACTTTTTTAGGATTGTTTAAAAAAATCAATAGAGTCTTATAAATAGAAACGGTGGTAATAATTAAATAACTTATTTTATTTTATTTTTAAAAATCAACCGCGTTTAATAATTAGTACAGGAGGCAATATAATTTTGCAAATGAGAAGATAAAATAGCCGAGCTCAAATTAAAGGAATGAATGGCTGAAGATTCATAGTTGACTTGAAAGTAGACTCTACTGGGGGATGATGGATAGCGCTGACGTGTTACATGTCACCATTCGTGAAGTTCTATGTATGAACGCAGCTGGAACTGACAGCAAAAAGCTGTTAAATGGCATGTCCCATTCATAAAAATAAATCTATGTGCACTGCCTTTAATTTGGCCAACTGTTTCTGTGCACTAGCTTAATTTACTTGTATTGAGCTTCAATTTTCTAATCAAATTTTAGCTTATAAATTCTTTAATAGTAATAAGGATAAGAGAAAAGGCATTACACTTAGACCAACTCTAGTTTTGCACCTAAGTACACTTTTTGGTGTTAGATTTAGAGAAAACATTAGGAGTAAATTCGCATTTTAACCCAACATTTGAAGAATGTGGATTTTGTATTTCAAATTTTATATTTATACGAGCTAAAAAAAAGGCTATACCTACTTCTAATTCTAATATTTATCATGTCATGCATCTTATTTTTGTCATAGTTAAATGATACTACTTTAAAAAATAGGATACATAACTATATATAATAAGAGAACTTAATATGATGAATATAAAGAATTTTTAGGCATTTTCTCAAAACACTAGCACAGCATAATACAATACTGCTCCTTCTGGTCTTAATTATAAGATTTAGTTGACTTTTTTTAAAAAAAAAATATATTAAAAAAACTAATTACATTACTTTAAGATATTAAAATTTATTTTTTTCTATAAATTATGTTATTTGACTTATGAACTAATATATAATATAATAAAATATAATATATGATATAATTAAATAATTTAATTTATCCCTTTGATTCTAATTATAAGAGTCTATTGACTTGGAGAATACTAAAAAAACTAGTTATATTACTTTAAAGTATTAAAATTTTTCGTTTTTTAAATTTGCTTATTAACTAATATATAATATAATAAAACACAACATGTGACATATTTAAGTAACTTTTTTACTTCCTTAAGGGCTTGTTTGGTAATGACTTATTTGAGTTAAATAAGATATTATGCACAAAGTGCGAGAAAGATCTATCTCACATACTTACTTCGTACTCCGCAAATAAGATTTTATTACCCCTAAATAAGTTATTCCAAACAAACAACTTCTCTAAAAAAAAAAGTCATCTATGGTTTATAATTAAAATAGGAGAGAATAACTTTTTAAAATTGTTTAAAAAAGAGTCAACTAAACATAATAATTAGAATCGGAAGTATAATATATAAGTCAGCAGTATATATAATTTATATACACAGTCTCACACATAATAGACATACGTGTCATGAGTTTATAGATTTCATCAATTTATCTGTTAAAAATTGAAAAAAAAAAAAGAAAAAAAAAAGGATTTTTTGAGTTGGAGATGCGACCCTTCCTGGTTTCTGCTGTCAATGCAAGTTGAGTCCACCCCGCGGACAACTGCTGACGTGTGTAACCGGCATAACTACGTGTTCAATTGTGCACCATTAGATTTCCAAACTACGTATAAATCTCCAGCCGTTCGTTGGTTTCTTCTTTGAGCTCGTCAATTTCGCCTTTTTCGCAACCTCCCCGTTTCATTTGAACTTCCATGTATATATACTATCACAAGCTCGTCAGAAACATTCTTTGACGTCTTCTTTCTTCTCTGCCTCGGTTCTCTGTCTTCGGAGGACTAGAGAGAGAAGGAGGTGCGGAATTGGGAGGAAAAGAGGGAAAGGAAGACAAGGATAATCGGAACTTTGGTATTGGCCCTTCTTCTTCTTCTTCTTCTTCTTCCTCGCTAGTTTGCCCTTGTATGTGCATATTTTGGTTAATTCTTTGATTATTCTCTATGTGGGGTTTTTCGAGATACCGTTTGCGTTATTAGCTTGCTGCTAATTATGGTTTTGGTGAATTGGGGTTTTTGAGTTTTCGACACTTGAGGTTGCTGGAATTCGATACTTTTTTTCAATGAAAGTTCAAGCCTTTTTATTTCGCAGAGGAATTTGGTTTGGCTTCGTTTAGATTTAAATTTGATTTTGATTCTATTGTCTTGCTTTTGACTTTTACTGTTAATTGGGAATTGTGGCCTAGCTTCGTAGGGAGAATAGAGCTGACAAGGAGTTTGTCGGGTTTTTATTTTTGCGGGTCGATTTTTTTGTTCTTCATTGTGTTGAGTTGAATCGCCTCTTTGATCTTATAATTTAGAGGTTTTCGTGACTTGTTTGTATCTCGAACTATTGCCAAAGAAACATAAAATCCTCAAATAAGGAGGCTGGACCGCTGGATGAATGAAATACGAAAAAGGAATTGCATACGCACATTAAAATATGTTTTTTCTCCCCTTTTTGTCGTTATACAACTATTTTCTTCAAGATTAGTATAAGGCGTCATGCTTAAAGTTTGTTTTAATATAGTTGCAATCGAGTTTGACACTTGCGTGAGACGCCTACAAATAACTTAATACGGGATTTCAAATGCTTTTGTATTGGGATCTGAGTTCTAGCAAGTGGTGAACTTGAATGAGCCCTTTTCGGTGTCCGTGAATTGGGAAGTACTCACTAAACTAGATGACGTTCACTGAACTGCTAAATTAATGATATTCAGCTGACTTGTGATAAATCATAGAAATTGTAAAGGGTTTCCATGGGCTTCTCGTTGAGATCTTTTGGAGTTAACTAAATCTTGGTCATCATCCTTTGTTGACTTTCTGTTTTCAGGCTTTAATTTATTGTTTCTGTTTTAGTTTTTTTCCATGAACTTTGATGATGGACATATCTACCAACAATTTTCCTTCCTTTCTTGTTTCCTCATAATATGTTGCAAAAAAAATTACACTCAGATTGCAACTCAAGTGAAATTTAAATTTCGTATAATTATATCAATTTCACATTAAGTCTGTGGTAGCAGTATTACCATGGGTTTATAGTTTTCTCATAATTGATTAATTTTCCTCCTCTGCTGTAGCCATTTAGACGCAGTAGTTTACTTATCATCTGGTTTCCAGAGAATTTCACTAAAAGATAATCATTGTAATGTATGTGTTATATCTCGTTTGGCAGGAATGTGTCTCCTCAATCAAATATAATTTTGTATGATTTTTATCTGAATATTTCCTTATCTATCATACTAACATGTTTCTCTCTCACCCTTTAGGAAGAGTAAGTGCTGATGCCGATTAATAAGTTTTTCCTGTGCTTCCTAGTTAGAATACCATGTCAAACATTTGTGTTCTGTGACCATTCTATCTCTATATGCGCGCGTGCGCCTGCACTTGGTCTTAGTTTGTTTGGTTTTTCAATAGACATGAATGCAAACTAGAAGCATCTTCCATGTTTTATAATGGATTGAATTTAATCATTTTTCAGAACTCAGATTTTGGTCCTGGCACTTAAGTTAAAGCTAAATCACCTGCAATAGAGATGGAAGTTATCCCATGTATATAGTCAAATAAATTATCTAAATGGCTTCCTCCATGGTCCAAGTAGCTTGTCAGCCAAAAGATTTGGATATGTCAACCCAATCTGTCCAAATAGGTGAGTTTGTACCTTATGCCTACCAATTGAAAGAATATGTCCATAAAATCCTTATGGAATAAAGGAAACTGTTTAAACAGAATCTTTTATATTTTCACTGGCGTTAGCTGCTAGAAAAAGAAACTTACCCTTCAATTGGGCATCTTTTGTATAACTTAGAGATGTGGTACCTTTTAAGGAGCTTGAAAATGACAGAAACCAAATGTCTGACAATGCAGATGTAACTTTGGCACAGGCCTGTTTGCCATTTGATGAAGATTTGGGTTCAATAGGAGAATTGGTGAGGCTCCTCTTTATACATTTTCCTATACATGTTGATCTATGAAAGGTTTTAGTTATGCACATTCATGTCTCATGATTGAGTAATTTCTCCCATTCCTGCCTCAAGACAGTCAACTGTAGTATTTTTGGCTGCTTAAAATGGGATAATGATGTGGAGTTAATAATCAAGTTTACATTCTTCCCAGTGAGTCAGGGATTGCAAACTAAGATTTACGGGCATGATTTTAATAATTTCCTGGAAAGGAGGGGTAAGTAAGAAAGGCATTGCAGCAAGGAAAAAGTGAGGAAGTAGTAAATAGCTGATTGTGTTGGTCCCTTGAGTAGATCAAAATTTGGGCATGATTTGATGTTTGTGTATAAATTTCATGCATTGGTTTTTTGTATGAAGTTATATAAATTTCCTGTGGTATTACTTGAACTTCTTTGCATAACTGAGGTTTCTAACCAAGTATGAGCAAGAAAACTTAAAAGTTTAACTGGAGGTCAATTTTGTCTGCTGATATCATTTGAGTGTTTCGCTTATAAAAATCGGTTTGGTGATATAGCTCTTTCTGTCAACTTAAATTCCTTTTCTTGTGGGAATATTGTGAGAAATTCAGTTGTATACCGATTGATTATTTGAAACTGCTAACTTTTCCTTTGTAATTCACAATTCACGTGCCAAGATAGGCTTGGGGTTTTCAATTCAAGAAGTTTGACCTGTTTTATTCGTACAATAGTAACTGTACTAATATAATGCTTTTATCAGTTTATGTGAATGTGAATATTCTGTATTTGGCATTTCTTATACAATAGCTCGTTGGTGGCAGGTTATCTCCCCTTCGTATTTTACCACCGGCTTGGGAACAATGGCTTCTCCTTCAACTGGATCCAGTGGTGTCCACTGCAGCCCATTTGATACAGGTACTGACCTTCAACCGTATTGCTCCATATTTTTCACATTGAGTCTTTTCCTTGTGGCTGGGGGGTTTGGTGAATGAACGAATAAACTTTATCAAAGAGGATGAAAATATTGTGAAGCCTCCTGGATGGACAACCAAAAATACCTAGATACAGCCAATGAAGGAACATACCTCTGTGCTTGAAGCAGCTTAAATCATGGGTTGAGAATCACAAATACAAGGCAACTTTACTTCAAAACTTTTAGCATGATATTTTTCAGTGTTTAGGGAGAAATTTCAAAATGTAGATCTGACCTGTTTGGTGCCTGATACAAATATGATGGCTACGTGTGTTTATTCCTGGCATGTCCCAAGCCATCTAGTGACATCTGTTGATAGTTATTGAAGCCTTAATTTTATATGTTTATCAATTTTCACTTACGATTTATTTATTGTATTGCATTTCTTTTTGTGACAAGTGTGCCTAATTTGGTCTCTTATTGCAGTAGTCAGAGAGCACATCACTGTGGCACCTCAAGTGGATGACAATAGCTCCTCTGATTGCCAATCTCCTGGTGTATTTGATGCCTTTGACCCCTATATAAATGATCTGTGCTCCACTGATATTCCTACTGACGAGACAAATTTATTTGGCGATAATGTCAATTACAGTCTCTTTTCTGATCACGAATTTCCTGGGACAAATTTGATATATGAACTCACAGAGGGATTTGTGCCTTTTCCCTTCCTTGAGAAAAGTGCAATGGATGCAACAGATTCTCAATATGGGGCTTCTTGTGAAGAGTCTCAGCAGATGTTTGATAATACATGGTTTCCCTACATGTGCCATCAGACTAAGTCAACTCAGGAATATGAAGTCAGCCACTGTCAAATTGATTCCAATGAAGTAGATTATTATGATCCGGAGTCCTTTATTACAACTTTTCTTGACCTGTCAGATGATTCCAATTCATTGCCTGCACTAGTAAGCAAGGAAACAAGCAAAAGGAAGCATACCCTAGTTCTTGATTTGGATGGTAAATCTTCATCTTCATCCATTCTTTCTTTTAGAGTAGTTAAAAGGAATGATATTAATTTAGAATCACATTCAATGTTTTGGTGAATTTTCCAGAATTGTTTCTTTGTTGTCTTTTTTATAACATGATTATGAGCTTCACTACCGTAAAAAATTCAATATTGCTGCTCACTCTGATGCATGTTTAGGCTTTGGATTATGCGGGGTGATGTATATTTGAATGCAGACAATATTTTACCACGCAGTAGCTTTTACATTATATTGTAGAATTCCCACTTGAGTTTAAATGTCTAACTTTTTATATAGTTGCCTTTCGATTGGAATTATTCTTACTTCTTCCTTAAGTATGGGTGGCCTCTTCATTTTAAGAACGCTTTTGTAAATTACCAGCATAGTATATGTTTTGCTATCGGACTTGGAATGGGAATTAGCGCATAAGGCAAACATTTGTTTTCCGTTTCATGAACATTCATTTGATGTTTTGATGTTTGTGTATATACGTATATGTATATCTTAAATAACTTGTTACTCATATATTCTCTTGTTTCAATAGAAACACTAATCCATTCTACATGGGAGCCATGCTATGGTGTTGACTTCACAGTCCAGTTGAATGATAATGATAACAAGGAACAAACTGTGTATGTACGAAAAAGGCCCTTCCTTGAGGTATTTTTGAGAAGAGTATCAGAGATTTTTGAAGTCATCATTTTCACGGCTAGTCAAAGGTGTTATGCAGACAAGCTGTTGGATGTTCTGGATCCAGACAGAAACTTTTTCTCCGGTAGAAGATACCGAGACTCATGCACCTTATTAGATGAGCTGTACACTAAAGACTTGAGAATTCTTGGCATTGACCTGGCCAAAGTATTTATAGTCGACAATTCTCCTCAGGTACATTCCTTCATTTTAATTCTTTTAAAGCCTATTCATGATTTTCAATATATTTATTAATTATTAACAATAATAATTTATTAATTACTGAATATTACTTATTTCATAAAATAATATTTTAGCGTCAGATACTACAGCATAGTACATAAGCTGGTCAAATTGGATCCTATATTGTCATGAACCCACACATTTTGACAAAAGTGATATAAAATAGTCTGGTTATATATGGCGTTCATTTAGCTTCGTTACATTTATCTTTTCTTCCTATTCTCTCCCATTATATGCTACATATACAATTACTTTCTTGACTCCATTAAATCCTGGTTGTAATCTAGCTGGCATTGCATTTACCATAATATTTTGTCCAACAAAATTCACTTGCAAATCTAATATTTTCTACATCCATGACGCTCCTCTAGCATCTTTGCTTGAGTTAAAAAACTTCCGAGTTTTTTTGGTTTTTTTTTTAATATATTTCTGTTGGCATCTCTTCCTTGTTATAATTAGTAATTATAGTTTCAAGGAGACTTGTTATAAGGTAGTGTCCAGATGTCTTGCATCATTGGTCATTGTTGCTTTTGCTGATTGGCACAGGGTACTAAAACTGGCACTGTCTTCATGTTTTTAGGTGTTCAGGTTGCAGCCTGATAATGGAATCCCTATCGAAAGTTGGTTTGACGACGTTTCTGATTCTTCTCTGATGTCCTTGCTTCCGTTTCTCGAGACACTCGCTGATGTGGATGATGTTCGACCTATCATTGCAAAGAAATTCAGGGCTTGTAGATTTTAGTGGCTTTAACTTAGTTTCACTTCTGTTTAGTGGTGGATCTCTTGGTCTTCTCTGTGAAGGAGTAGCTGAAATCTTAGTCCCTAGGATTACTTGTCCAATTGTCCATATTCTGAGTTCAAATAACCCCACTAGAGTAAGTATATATGCCTTTAGCATGCGTAGGAAATAGTTTTGCCTAGAAGTTTTTTTTTTTTGGTTGTTTTTGGCCACGTTTGCCGGGTTTCTTTTAGTTTTTTTTTTTCTATAGAAAGTCCTCATAAACGGCTTAGCGCCCAGTTTGCCGGATTTGTAAGTAAAAATTTTGATTATAATTCAATAATTTGGCTTGAAGTTTTCTGCGTCAACTTCATCTCACATTTTCCCCCATCCTTCTATTTTAATTTTCACCAGACCAGGGGGGGCGTTTAGTGTAGATGACGAGTTAAGAAAAAATAAGAGGTATTGTTAAAGAATTGTAATATTATAAATTGCATGTTATATTGTTAAACATGTAAATTTAAATGATTTGAGTGAAGTTTGTTTAAAGTGGTGGATATGGAAGATGGAATTGAAAAGGGATGGCTTCTCTTTCTTCCTACAAGTAAAACCACGCTTGTTATTTTTTGTTAGCTATACATACCCAATATCCAAAGGATTCATCTTCCAAATTTCGTTGTCTTGATCAAACTAAGATTGGGTCTTGGTAGGTAAGGTAAACGTAAAATATAAACACTCTCTCACCTCAAGGTTCTTGCTTGGATCAAGGCCTCGAGAGCTGTCACACAGAGAACGGTACTTGTCATTAATTTAACCTAAAAATGTTATCCTCCATTGGTTTAACGTTAAATTATGGTCAAATGAATTATACCCGTCCAATCCAACATTCTGTTGCTGTTGCTTGACATAAGGAATGAATTCTATTTGTGTGAAATTTTATTTTAATCTTTTCACTTTTTGCCATCATTTTGCACTCATCGAATATGTCACTCTCTTGTCTCTTGCTACAAATTTTCCAAACTTTCATCCACCATCTCTCATGTACATGAAATACATATTGGCTTTATCTAACATTTTTTTCCCCAAGAACTAACAATTTGAAACATGTAAATGAGTACTTAATGCTTTAATCATATCATGTTTTGTTTAAATAAGAAAAAAATAATACTTATAAACAAACACAATAAAATTGAATAAGTTGATACCAAATGTCCTCGCGGTCCAAGATCGAATATTCATATCCCACCAGCACTCAGCCTCCTTTAGTCCTTTTACAATATATATATATATATATATATATATTTATATTGACAATTTATTGATTATCTATTTATTCCCATTTTGGAATGGGGTAGAGATAGGGGATGGATAAGAGTTTGAACTATTTAAATTATTTGATATGAGGGAATGACAATATCTAAAAATTAGCAATACCAAGAATTAACAATACCACAAATGTATGATTGGTTTAAAGTCACCTCCCTCTTAATATCGAGTTTTCAACCTGAGATTGTAAAATTATAAAATAAAAGTATAATTGGTTAAAGCATTTTTTAAATAAAAATAATCTTTTTAATTTTAACCCAATACAATCTTTTTTATATAATCTTTCTCATATTTAATTGAAAAAATTACATATTTAAAGCTAAATTTATTAAACAGACTATATATATGATTTTATGTGTGATTGATTTTCCAACATTTAATTTCTAGTAATCACTTCAATTCAATTTTTAAGGATAGAATAGTATTTTTAAAAAATTTTATTAATTATAAAATAAAATTAATTTAAATAGTGTATCCAATTATTACTATATACTAAACGTTATTTTAAATTTAAACCCCCCTCTTAATCCCAATTTCAATCTCATATAAATCCATCAAAATTTATTACCTCATTCCACCGAAGGCGCAAGGTATTAGAGGGATTATGATAGGCAATGACAAATTTCTTGAAAAGATTAAGAAAAAATAAGCTATATCTAACGTTAACACAAGAACTAACGCGAAGTCATAATAAGCGGGTTTCAAATCCTGCCTACACACTCCCAAGCAATTCTTTCCTGGGAATTCTGGCAAAATTTTGCCTCACAATCTACGACATCGTTAACTTAGTCTATTACTCATTGCATTTACACATTCGTCCTCATCTCAAATGGTGATACTATTTTAACTTAACACGTTCTTTTTTTTCCCCAACAAGTTAACATAACAAGTTAAAATCACCAACAAACCCTAACAAGACAACAAAGTGTCCAAGAGACAACTGATTCCCAAATAAAAGCTTGATTTGAAGTGATTACTAGAAATACCTTTTCCAGATTCCTCAAGCACCAACTAAGACCTGCAAACATGATTTGACGCCTTCTAATCAGTACAGAAAATTAATATGTGAAAGAAAATTGACAAGAAGCATGGGTTCGATCCATTAAAAAATTTTATTAAATGAAAGACCATATCTGCAGCAAAATTTTCAAGTCTTGGAAGAGTTTTCAAGGTCCTGAAGAAAATTATTTCATAATTGGGCACAAAAAATTATTTTGATTTCAAATATTACACCAAAGGGATATTTACCTCTAGTTAATTTATATGTAAGGTATGCCACACTTAATACACACTTTTTCTGGCAATACTTACGTAAGATTAGGAGGCCAATCTTATAAACAAAACGTTATTTTTCTAAACCAAAGGAAATACCAGGAATCCGGAAGTCACATGTGTATGAATTCTCTCGACAATCCAAATTCTAAAACATCATGAAAATATTAATGATAATGAACCAAAGGGAGAAGGGATGAAAACAGAGAGACATACTCGAACCATTACTGCTGCTGATTCTGAGGGTTTGGCGGAGGAGGCATGCCTGGCCGAGGTGGTCCGTATACAGGAACAGCACCACCAGGTGGAGGGGGCATCCCAGGTCGAGGAGGAGGTGGAGCTGGCATTCCAGGGCGAGGCGGAGCAGGGGGTCCTCTCACCATCTGTCCAGGAGGGGGTGGTCCCATTGGTCTCTGTCCAAACTGAGGTGGAGGCATCGGGTATGGCTGTGGTGGACCACCTGGCCGAGCAGGATACTGCCCAGGTGGCATTGGCGGAGGGGGGCCTCTTGACATTGGCGGTGGGGCCTGCCCAAGATACCCCGGCATTTGCCCAGGTGGCCGCATAACAGGTGGCCCGGGTGGGTATGACACCGGCGGAGCAGAGAGCTGCGGGGGACGAGAGATCTGAGGCTGCATCATGCCAGGAGCAGGACCACCAACACCACGAACAGGGCCAGCAAGGCCAGGCTGAGCCTGAACAATAGGAGCTGTGGGAACCCCCCTACCAGCAGCACGGCCAATACCAGGGCCAGCTAATGCAGCCGCATTGACAGCCTTGGCTCGGGACTCCTCAGGAGGGGGTGGACCCTCAACAGTCATGGAGATCACCTCTTCACCACGGAGAAGAACAAGGCCAAGGGTTCGGCGGTCTTCACGCTCTTCATTGGTCTTCTTGCCCTTGGCAGGTGGTAGCTTGCGAAACTCTTCACAGTCACCGATGACAAGGTTCATGTGGCGATCAAATGCCATGAACTTACCCACAAGCTGGCGACCATCTTGAATGGTGACCCGCATGCGGTAGTTTATGTATTGAAGCATCTTTGAACTCTTAGACATCGACATGGTGCCTTCTTCCTGAGAATCAATAAATAATCACTTGAGGCTGAGCTTAATTGCAAACAAAGTATGCAATGCCAGTCACTAGTAGATCATAATTAAAAATTTGATATCTTAAAAAGAAAAGATGTACTTCGAATACCAAATATCATAAATACTGAAATAACTGAATAAAATAAGTGCCAAATTAATATATAAAGTAGCAATTAATATAGTTAGTGCACTTCATATGATGAAAACTTCAAGGTCGTCACTAGATTTGTTGTGAAATTTTGGGAATGAAGGCTCGATGAAAAATGGTCACAGTACAGTAAAGATCTATATATTTTAATCAGTTCCAAGCAAATATACAAATATCAAACAATGCACAATCAACTGACCTCCTTTCACAACAATTCAACTAAGCTAAGCCTGAATCTTTCTGACAAAAATAAAACAAAACTGAATCTAGTAAAAATAGATCAGAGTGCATTTTTTTTTAAAAAAAAATTGCAACTATGCAATATACAGTGAAATAAGACTGAATCTTTCTTTCAAATAAGTTCCTATTATAAATTGTAAGAGCTAGGAAAGAATCGTGTCTTATACTGAACAGCCTCCAAGAATATCAGATTAGAGCACTATAATGCTCAAGCCAAAAGATGAACAGGCAGCATCTTACAACCCTTTGTCCGGCCAGAACATAAAAAGCCCTAAAATGTCAGGCTGGGCAACATCAGGCTGCCTAGCTCAAGTGGTATTGCCCAGCCATCATATGTGATGAAAACTCCAGAAAACCAAGACCTCATAAACATTTTTAACTTCCAAGTACATTCTATAATTACATAATTCCACAACTTGAAAAATTCCCAGAGGAGAAATATAAATATTGCCCAACTTGAATCATTAAAGTATTAAACTACATGATAACAAAACAAATGTAAATAAAAAAAGAATAAAACTAACCATCATCTAAAGTAAAATTAAATTTCGTTCCTAAACTTAATTATCATTGGAAAACAGGATAACACAGAAAATTATCACCACAAAATAATCACGGATCTTTGGAAATCACTCTCATCATATAGCCAAGGCTAATTCGAATTCTGGAAAAAGCAATATAGAAAGTATGACAATGTGAAAATTGCAACTACAATGAAAACAGCTCCAGGGAGTAACTCAGTAACCTATCATAATATTACCAGAAACATCTTATCAGACATTCAAATTCTCATCTCTGGCTGCTGGCAGAAAAATAAAATAAAATCTCATATCTGGCCAAAGTAATAAACATTCAAACTCATCCTAATGAAACAGAACCGCACTGACACAAAAATGTCCAACCTTTCCTTTAATTTACAACTAATTTTTTAAAACTTAAGCCTCAACAATTACGACCCGGAAATCAGATTGTCTTGGGAAAAAAAATTCTCTTTACTTAGTCAGATCAAATCTATTAGAACTTAGAAGGCAGAAGAAGTAATCACACACCGCAAGAATGAGCAGAATAAATTCGAAGAGAGAAGAAGAAGAATGTGCCTTGCCTGCTGTCGACGCTGAGAGAAGTAGTTCCTGCCGTCGACGAGTTCAGCTACTGTGGCGGTGAAAACGAGCAAGCGAGTAGCGTGGCCGTAGAGGAGTGTGGTGTGACGACGTCGCCGTCGACGCTGAGTCCAGAGAGGAACTGAGAAGAGGGGTCGGACCTCGAGCACGCGAACTGATGGGTTTTAGGGTTTAGACTGATTTGACCGAATAATAAATAACCTCCTTTCCGCTGCTTCCTAAATGTGCATCATACTCCAAAATAGTTTAATCTCCTCTATTTATTATTTTCCTTCAAAATAATTTGATTGATATAAAATCTAAGGAGAATTCTAAAAAAATACCTCCCCAAATTTTAAAACTCCAAAATGGATGTTAAAATTTTAAAAAGACACTAAGGTATCATGGATCAAATTAGAGTTTTAAAATTCACTGACATGAATAATAGTGATTTTCGTAAGATGAGTAATGATTTTTGCAAGAAGAGTAATGAATTTCGCTAATCCGTGTTGGTCTGTGTTAATCACTCTCTCCCCCCCTCAAAATTCACTGACGTGAACAGTATTGTATTTTCACCATTTGAGTAATGGTTTTCGTAAGAAAAATAATGGTTTTCGCTACTTCGTGCTGATCACTTTCTCTCTCCCCTCCTCTGACGGCACTGTTCATCTAACACTGACAC
>JBAGKO010000008.1:24576402-24588395 GCA_037177275.1 Acacia concinna
TTAATTTTATGAAATTTCTCTTTTTATTTTTTATTTTTCGTTTTATATTATTATATATTTAATTTATTATTATTATTATTATTTATTTAATTATATCATTTTATTATTATTTTTAATTTTACCGACGAAAAAAATTCCGTCGGTAATTACCTTCAGGAAAAGAGTCCATGGGTAATTACCGACGAATTACCCACGGAATTCCGTTGGTAATTATCCATGGAAAAAATTCTGTGGGTAATCTGTCGGTAATTACCCATGGAAAAAATTCCATCGTTAATTATCGACGAAAAAAGAGTCCGTGGGTAATTACCGACGGATTACCCAAGGAATTCCGTCGGTAATTATCCATTGAAAAAATTCCGTGGGTAATCCATCGGTAATTATCCACAGAATATTTTCTGTGGGTAATTTCGTCAGTAATTACTCACAAAATATTTTCCGTGGGTAATCCGTTGGTAATTACCGACGGAAATTTTTTCCGTCGGTAATTTTATTTTCTGACAGAATTTTGAGACGGATTTTACCGACGGAATGTTTCTGTTGAAAATCCGTTAGAAATTACCGACGGAATTTTATTCAGTGGGTAATTCCGTCGGTAATCCAGTGTTTTTTTGTAGTGTTCTTGTGTTTTTCATCGTTTGGTTAAATACCTCTATTTCTATATTTTTTTATTGTATTTTATTATGTATGATGTAAATATTGGGAACGACTTTTCAAATTTCTTTTTCACCTCTTTAAAAGACGTTAAGAGCTTTTGAACAGAACTTCAACGCTTCTCAGCCTCTTCATATATGCCTGCTTGTATTCCTGGTTTTTCTCTCCTCTATGGTTAAGTGTTCTTCTTCCTCCTCCTCACTTGTTGCAGGCCCTCTTTAGTTCTTTTGCTGCAGTACGTGGTTTGTGTTCTTGAAATATTATGTATGTGTTATCTCTGGTAACTTTGTTAGGCATATACATACTCTGTTTTCTGCTCTACGACTAGTGGTTTCTTCTTCTCTGGTTCCTGTTGCTTTTAACTATTTCAATGTTTTCTTTTTAACATTTTGTACATGTGAACTAAACGTTGGCTAAAGGATTTTATAGATTCTTTGTCCCTCCTTGATAGACGTAAGAGCTTTCAAACAGGGCTTTTTCAAATGTATATTTAGCCTCTTTACATTTCACCACCTCACATCTTTTACCCAATTTTAAATGTTGTAATATTCTTCTTTCAGTCACTAAGAAACAGCAGATATAATGATGATCCTATGCTTCGTTCTTCTGGAATTACTATTGACTCTGAGTTTACAGAAGTTGAAGGCCGTGTTCTGCCTGCTCCAAAGGTGTGTTTTTTTATGTCAAGAAAGCTTGTTTTTAAGGTGAGAGAACTAACTCACTTATATTTAGACTCATCAAGTTATTAGAACTTACCACGCACACACACTTATAATATTGATATTAAGTATATTTTAAAATTGAAAAATTAGGATGAAGGACAGAGGAAAATATATTTATAAAAAAGGACTATAAAAATTATAATTATTTAGAAAAATTAAATACAAAAATATTAAATTAAAATACTATAATACCCCTAACAAAATCTCTTACCATCTTCGCATGTTCTTATTTTAAAAATAATACAAAATTTTAAGTTTCACTAAATTAAACATCAGTTTTCTCAATTATATTTGTTTTAAATCAACAAAAAATTTAATTAAGAATATAGTTATATAATTTTAACAATAAAAAACTCAAGGTCTTTTATAATTTATCATATATGTTAAATTAAGAAAGTTTGGATAATTTATTTTTGTTTTATAAGCAATTTATGTGAGTTAAAAAATCATTTGGCGTTAATAAAATTGTAAAAAATCTAAGAAATCTATTATATCCTGAAAAATATTATTTTAGATATTTATTTTTATAAAAATATTTTAATTGATAGTAATATTTGGGCAACTTAATGATAGATAAACTGGTGAAAAATAAAAACTTAAAGAATATGAGTTTGATTGTTGTTAAATAAATAATATGTTGAAAATAAAAAAAAATCAAATTATAATGGGCTGTTTTAGTTTTAATTTTAATTAATTTTTCAATTATAAATACAAGAGATAATATGAAAGGTTTGGTTAGAGACAATTTAATGATTTTAAATTGATATCATGATGTTTCGTCTTCTTAATTAATTACAATTTTTATAGTTCTTTATAATAAATAATATTTTTTCATAAAAAGTAAATAAATATTATTTTCTTTATGTCCTTGATTTTAATTTTCCCTTTAAAAATTGATATGTGATTAGATAAAAATAATATATAAGGAGAGTCCCAATTAAATCTCCCTAAAATATTTAAATCTAGATTTAGGCCTATACTTTGAATAAATTTTTAATTAGGCCAAAAGACTTAATTAGAGATTTTTAAATCTTGTTAAATGATCACATTGGCCTTCAATTCTCTTCTTCTTCTTAAACCATGCATCTTGACCTCTGTTCATATGTCAGAATCATGTTCCTCAATCTGATCAACCCCTTCTTCTTCAATCATCAATTAAAATATTTGCCATTGAAGCTCTTCGTGTACTCTTTCTTTAAAGAAAAAAGGAAAAAAAAATTCGTATTTCCCTAATCCTTTTACCTATAACTCAACTCTAAGGTTTATCCATTTTATAAATAACTTTTTTTTGAAGTCATTTTTTATAAGTTACTTATCATCAAAGTCATTTCTATCCAAACGGGCCCTTTATCATCCCCTCTTCTCTGATGCCACTCTTCACATGGGTGTGAGAGGGGATATAAACAATGACTTTAATTCCACCTCCCTTTTGTCACCTTCATCTAACTCATATAAAACTTTTAATATTGTGGAGAATAAAACAGTGTCGTGTCTACACGAAAAATGGAAGATTGCTTGCAATTAGGAATTAGGAAACATTATTCATCGAAAAAAAAAAAGGAATTAGGAAACATTGATTCATGAATTGTTTTTTAAGGAATAAACAGATATTCAGAAACCCTAAGAAAAACAATTAAGAGGTGTGCTTTAAAAAAAAGGAAAGGAATGAGGGGTGATATGGTCATATAACAAGATTCATAAATCCTTAATTAGGCTTATTGACTTTATTAGAGATTTGTTAAAAGTGTAGGCCTATATCTAAATTTGAGTATTTTGATATTTTCCCTAAGATATAAAAGATTTCATAGGTTAATCGCAATCTTGTTTAATTGGTTAACGGCAATACCTTTCCAAACCATTAAAATATATATTTTTTAATCATTATTTATTTATAAGAAATTCGATTAGGTAATCCCAATGTTTTAATTAATACTATAAAATATAAAATGACATTAATATCAATATTAGGAAACATTAATTCAATTCAACTCAAAATTTAAAATCTAGATGAAATCAATCTATTTCATCTATTAAATCTCTATTTATTTTTGGAAACAGAGGCGGAATTATAAAGGTAATCAAATTGTTTGTGGGATTACTTTCTCTCACGTGTACGTAGGTATTACGACCAAAGTCTGAGACGTCGTTGTGGGACCCACTTAGTGATCGCACCCGCATACCACTGCTCTTCGAGCGTTTTCCCTACTCTGCCCTCAAGCCTGCAAAGTATCTCTTTTTCTGTCGCCTCTTTTATATATTTGGACGTTGAAGGACTCTCCTTCTTCCCCACGCAAAATCCTTTTTTTGTTAATAGCTCTGTTTCACAAGGTTTCAGCTTTCTCAGTTTACCTTGTTAATGTTTATAGCTGTTGTCTGTTGTTTATTTTTCTGGTTATCTGCGGTTTTTGTCTCTGGTACGTTGCTGTTTTACCACGACCTCTGGCTGTTGCGTTATATATGGTGTTGTGGGTCTGGTATTCTAGGTTTGTTATCTCTGGTTGCGTCTATACTCTGTTTTCTTCTCTCATGAAGTAAATATATGGGGGAGGATTTTCTCGGATTTCTTCAACTCTTTAAGAAGACATAAAAGCTTCTCGGTTTTCTATTCTGTGCATGGCTACGTTTTCTTCTTCTTCCTCTTCTTCCTAACTTTGCAATAGAGTTTATCTACGTGTGATCTCTGTTATACTCTGTTTTTCTCGCTTCCATCGTTCTCTTATTCTTATGCATTCCAATTCCTTCTTTAATAGCCGTTTGGCTCTTCTCTGTCTCTTCATGACTTTTTGCTTTTTCCCCTCTCATGTTTATGGCTACTTTTGCTTATTTGGTTGGTTATTACCAAGTACCGTTTCTTATATCTAGTTCCTGTAACGCTAGACTTTGTATTCTTGAAATATTATCGTTGACGTCGATATGCATATATATTCAGTTATTAGACTTGTTTGGGTTTGTTATCCATGAACTAAATATTGTAAAAGTATAGTCCATATTTTTGTTCCCCTCTTTTATTATAGGCCGTTAAGAGCTATAGAACAGGGGTACAGGACTTTTACACTTCTGAGCATCTTGCTTTTTCTGGTTTCTCTCACATTTTTACAGCCAGGGTTTTTGTTTTTTTCCCCTTATTCTTCACTTGTTACCGGTCTTATTTTGTTCAGAAAAGCTAATCTTTGTAGATTGTTTTGTTTTGATTCACAGGCATACTGAACAATTTAAGGAATGGCTTCTTCCCTTCCTAACAAGGGAGGTGATAAGTATGAATCACTTTTACCTCCTCCACCTGCTATCCGTCCACATGTAGGATTAGAGAAAGCTTACTTGCCTAGGAAGAAAACATCAAATAGACAACTCTTACCTATGGCCAGGCGTGGTTTTGGATCCAAGGGACAAAAGATTCAACTTCTTACTAACCATTTTCAAGTTAGCTTGGCCAAGAAAGATGGCTTCTTCTATCACTATACTGTATGTCCTTCTCTCTCCCTCTCCCCATCTTTTACAGTCATCCTATGAATGACTACACATAAAATATATTCCTCTTACCAATTACTTGACATGTGTTGTTTTTTCCTTGCCTTACAGTTCATCTTTTCTGCACACATAAATTCTTGATTCCTTATTTGACAATGTAAGTTTTTTTTTGGTTCAGGTTGCTCTCTTTTATGAAGATGGACGCCCTGTGGAAGCTAGGGGTATTGGGAGAAGAGTCTTAGACAAAGTTTATGAGACTTATGCTTCTGAACTGCAAAGCTCTTGCTTTGCATATGATGGAGAGAAGGCCTTATTCACTATTACTTCACTCCCACGTAACAAGCTTGAATTCGTCATCGTTCTAGATGAAATTTCATCAAACAAGTAAGTACCCATTACTGATCATACAATCTCAAACTCAGTACTATATGATCTGATTTTTTCACCAAAGTGCTGTGTGTTCTGATTTATTTCCCCACTATGTACATTCTATTTTCAGGGTTGGAAGGAATGGAAGCCCCGACAACACAGAGGGAACTGATAAGAAGAGAATGAGGCGTCCATATCAATCCAAGACATACAAGGTGGAGATAAGTTTTGCAAGAAAAATCCCTATGCAGGAAATTGTAGATGCATTGAATGGTCTAGAATCTGATCATCACCAAGAAGCAATAAGGGTTCTGGATATCATATTAAGGCAGCATGCAGCAAAGCAGTATGTTATAATTAGAACCAGAAACTTGTTCATCATTCTTTGAATGTTTTCGTTAACCTTTTCTTCCTTTTGGTTTTCAGGGGCTGTCTGCTTGTGCGCCAATCATTCTTCCATGACAGGGTGGAAAATTATAGAGACATTGGAAGCGGTGTTCAAGGTTGTCGTGGTTTTCATTCAAGTTTCCGAGCAACTCAAGGGGGTTTGTCTCTAAATGTTGGTAAGTTTTGTTACCTGAAGTGTTGGGAAATTAATTATGTTCATATGTCATGTTTCTCTTTTACTAATATTTGGTATTTGCTTTAAAGATGTGTCAACAACATTGCTTCTGAAGCCTGGTCCAGTGTTGGACTTCCTCTGCATGAATCAAAATGTTAATGATTCTCGTTCGATTAATTGGATCAAGGTATTGTTATTTGAGTTTTCAGAGTTCAATTAAAAGTTTCATGAATAATATCTGATTAATTTGACATTCATTCATTTCAGGCAAAAAGGATGTTGAAAAACCTACGAGTCAAGGTTAACAATATGGAGCACAAAATCACAGGATTGAGTGATAGGCCATGCAAAGATCAAACGTAATTAGTTTTCTTGTGCTTTCTATTGTTCAACATTTGTATGATATTTTTTGTTTAGTTCCATGTACGGATAAGATTTTCTTGGTTCTTAATATAGATTTATCTTGAAGCAAAGAGACGCAAATGGTGAAGCGAGGACAACTGAAATGACAGTTCTTGATTATTTTGACCGCCATAAAGGCATCAGATTGCATTATTCAGCTAATTTGCCATGCATTGATGTTGGCAAACCAAAGAAACCTTCTTATTTTCCAATAGAGGTATTATAATTATCTTCCACAAAACTTAGAGGCCATGATTAAACTGGGTACGGTGTTCATAGAGCCACATTGGGCAATACCCACAGATACTTTATTTTTTCCAATCGATTTTATAGAGTTGATTTCCTTAATATATCTTATATATTTAATTATCATCATGATTATCATTGATATTTTTCATTCTTTTAGTTTTATTTATAATTTAAGTTTGATTTTTTTTAACTTGATATTATGTACAAATAATGTATTGTCATTAAGTATTCATAAATTATAATTTACCATAAAATAATATTTTTTTTATGAAGGTGAATATATTTTTGTTACATTTATGTATGCATATAGATGGTATGGAAGCCTGTTATGAGACATGTTCTTTTGCAGTTCTGTACTTTGGTTCCATTGCAACGCTACACTAAGGCCCTTACCAGTTTGCAAAGAGCTTCCATTGTGGATGTTTCAAGGCAAAAGCCCCAAGAACGAATGGCATCTCTGACAAATGTATGTTTTGACTTGTCACATTTCTTCTTCTTCTTCAAGCTTGATTTGTCACATTCCACCATCTAACATATATCTTACACTATTCTAAATGTTGATAATACTCTTCTTTCAGTCAATAAGAAACAGCAGATATAATGATGAGCCTCTACTTCGTTCTTCTGGCATTTCAATTGACTCTGCCTTCACAAAAGTTGAGGGCCGTGTTCTGCCAGCTCCAAAGGTATGTGTTTCTTTATTGAACGATAAAGTAGATCTTACATTAAGTACTCGAGGTAGTATCACATTAGTTATCCTTTATTCTAAGAAAAGTTAAATCATATGTAACACTCATCCTCTGAATTTAGCATTTTTTCTTGTGGCTCTGAGACAACTTCTGATAATACAAATATGTTGCTGCGTACAGCTTAAGGTTGGGAATGAGGAGTTCTTTCCAAGAAATGGGAGGTGGAATTTCAACAACAAGGTTTGCCTGAAGATATTTTGTCACTTATTCTGATTTAGCCAAATTCAATTCAATACAGTTGGTCTCACATGAGAATAACCATTACGTATCAGCAACTCTTTCAACCAATGGTGATTGATCGTTGGGCTATAGTCAACTTCTCATCTCGTTGTAATATTAAGTACCTTACAGAAGGCCTGCAGAAATGTGCAAAAATGAAGGGGATGGTGAGTTTTTTCATAGTGCTGTTTGCTTGAAAGTTCATATGCATCTTACTCTTTTTTTGCCCCATTTTTTGGTAGTTCTTGAAGGATCCATTTAGAGTGTTCAACGAGGACGAGAGTATGAGTCGTAAGCCGGCTAATGTCAGGGTTGAGGAATTGTATGCATGTGTGAAGAAGCAGTTGCCTGGGTTACCTCAATTTCTATTGTGCATTCTGCCAGAGAAGAAGAATTCTGATATTTATGGTATTTATGTTTACCTTGCTTTCTTTCTTTTTGTTTGTTTGATACTTGTATAAGCAATTAAGCATTGAGTGGACTTTATCGTTAGCTCTCTAATTACTTTAATGTGAAGGTCCTTGGAAAAGAATAAATCTTGCAGTGGATGGGAAAGGTGGAGGTGTTGTTACACAATGCATTGCCCCAACAAAAATGAATGATCAGTACTTTACCAATGTTCTATTAAAGATTAATGCCAAGGTATTTAAGATTGAACATACATATATAAACTTGTATCATTTTAATTTTTAACTGTTTTGTTGTTTTAATGCAGATTGGTGGGATGAATTCTAATTTGGCAATAGAACATTCATTTTCTATACCTATGATTTCAAAGGTGCCTACCTTAATTCTTGGTATGGATGTCTCACATGGTTCTCCTGGTCGATCCGATGTGCCATCAATTGTTGCGGTAATGATATTTTTAGCTTTAATCAAGTTCTCTCTATTTCAAATATTGTAAAACATGTTGGTCTTTTATTGTGTTTAGCCTCATCCAACATTGGACCCTTAACAATCACTATTAAGTTGTTTCACATTTATTAGTGATTTTACTCTTAAAAATATTTAGGTGGTTAGCTCAAGGTGTTGGCCTCAGATTTCCCGTTATAGGGCATCAGTTCGTGCTCAATCACCAAAAGTTGAAATGATTGCTAATATTTTTAATCCCTTTCTAATGTTAAAGATGATGGTATTTTTAGGTGAGTATTTTTTATTTGAAGCTCATAGTGAAAATTTTGCTTTAAAAATTTGTGTTTGCTTAATTCAGTCCCTTGATTTTGAATTTTTATAATGTTCTACTTTTTCAGAGAGCTACTTGATGACTTCATTGAAAGTTCCGGAGGAAGAAGGCCTGAACATATTGTCATATTCAGGTACATATAACTTGAATGAGTTTGATCTTCATTACCTGGTATCTTTTTTAACATGATGATTTATATGGCTTTATCACTTTGAAATTAGGGATGGAGTTGGTGAATCACAATTCAATCAAGTGTTGAATATTGAGTTGAATCAAATTATTCAGGTAACATATATTTGTCAATATTTACAATTATATCTATGTTAGTCTTCGTGCTTTAATATTCAATTAATTAAATGCCATTGAAATGGAATTTTAAGGCATGCAAGCACTTCCAAGAAAGTTGGGAACCCAAGTTTACGGTGATTATTGCCCAAAAAAACCATCATACTAAGTTCTTCCAGGCCAATGCTAAAGAAAATGTTCCACCAGGTTTGTCCCTTGAATTATTCACATTATCCATTTATACACCTACATATTAGACTCCATGCATTATAAAAAAATCAAAGCGCATAGCAATAGACCTGTTGCATTCAGAACTTGTTATAAAATTGGTTTATTTTTGAAGTTTAGATCTTACCCCTTGTGTTGTTGCAATTCACTTCTTTTGTTTTAGGAACTGTCATTGATAACAAAATCTGTGACCCTAAGAACAATGATTTTTACATGTGTGCTCAAGCTGGGATGATTGTAAGTATTCCCATAAACATAGATTCATATATTTTTTCATATGGGGAGGAAATTAAATTACAACATTCACTTATCACTGTGTTGTAAATTGTCCTATTGTTTGCATAGGGAACTACTCGCCCTACTCATTATCATGTTCTACATGATGAGATTGGCTTCTCTGCTGATGGTTTGCAAGAACTCGTTCATTCCCTTTGTTATGTGTAAGTTAATCATTGTTATTTTACTTCCAATCTAATAATCATCTTTCATGAATGGGAATATGTTAGATGAGTCTTATAAATCAACCATTAGATTTCTTATGTGAATGACAAATTATCTTGCTGTTTTGGTAGGTATCAGAGGAGCACAACGGCTATATCAGTAGGTAAAACATCTTGCCTTGTAAATATATTTTTCTTAAACTATGTTCGAAGTTGAAATATATTGTCTCCGTATAATTTGTTGCATCAAATGCTGAAATCTGAGTCTTATTATATTGCAGTTGCCCCAATATGCTATGCGCACTTAGCAGCCGCACAAGTGGCACAGTTTATCAAGTTTGATGAACTTTCAGAGACTTCTTCTAGCCATGGAGGACTCACTTCAGCCGGTGCACCTCAAGTGCAAGAATTGCCTCGTCTTCATGAACGAGTCCGCAACTCTATGTTCTTCTGTTAGAATTTCTGGCCAACTTAAGAGGTAGTAGTAATGCAGTGAGCAAGCTATACAGGGAAGTGCTTTTTACAAAGCATGTTTTTGTATTGGATTTTGACTGTCTTTATGTATTGAAGAGGTTGTTAGTATATTTTGATTTTGTTATAAAGGTGTGAGAAAGTTTTAAACCAGATATATGAGCATAGTATATTGAGATGATACAATTTTGTGTTTGTACTCAAAACACTTGAGTTCTGTCTATTCATATATATGCTCCTAATTTTAGAGCATATGAAACGGATTGGAGCCCATGAGTCCAACATGTTAGCCCGCCAAAAGAGACGGATCTTGCCCATAAAAAAATCTTTTTTCCCCCAAGAGATAAACTCAAATACTCTTTTCTCTTATTTTTGATATTGTGTTCAACTACTTCCTCATACTTTTTTTATGTGATACTTTTATTTTCATATTATTTTATTTAGTTTGCTATTATTAATTTAAAAGAGAGAAGCTTATATATTTTTGTAATGTGAGTGGGTGAAAAAAAAATGAAAGGTGAAGGTGAAAATGATTGTAAGATTTAAATGTATAAAAGAAATGAAGTGTGATATGAACGAGTGAAAGAAAAATAGAGTGGGAATAAAAAAAAGAGTGATAAGTTCTTTTTTTTAAAAAATAATAGGTGGGCTCGAGCTACTATGGCCTAACTTGTTTACCCCATGGGTTGGGGCCAACTTGCCGGCTAGTCCGAATTACTAACTATATCCTAATTCTATTCATATATTTTTCAATCAAGACACATACATTTGGAAAAAGTTAAAATTAATTGAATATTTTTTTTTTTACTTTTTCCTTAAAAATAGAGAAATAGGTGATAATAATGAATATGATAAATAAATCTTTTCAAATAAAAAAACAAACAAATTACTCCCTTCGATCTTATATTTAAGATCTAATTTATTAGAGTTATGGGCCTATAATGGGCTTAGCCCAAATACATTGTAGTTAGTAGTTTGTTAGGTTGTTACAAGTTGTTATGGACTTAATTCAGTATATACGATGGTAATGTGCACTGATGAAGGTTGAGACATTTGAATAATATTCAAAAAGGTTTTCTCCATTCTTCTTCTTCTCTGTTTCTTCTTTTTCTTTACTGTATTTTTGAGCATGGTATCAAAGCCGAACCATAGCTGGTAATTCTTCGATTCCTTGTTCAACATCAATTGATCGCTGCTGTGCATTACATTCTTTGGTCACTAGCATTTCATCCTTTGATAACATGTCTTCATCGTCTACTTCTACTGGTACCGTGATTCGAGATGACAATCTCACGGTGCCTCAACATTTTGGTAACAAGAAAATTACAATTAAGCTGGATGATAATAATTACTTGATGTGGAAGCAGCAAGTCTAGTCGATGGCTAAGCAACATCGACTTCTAGGGTTTCTCACTAGTACTGTACCAGCTCTGCTGCAACAAATTTCGGATGCTGCAAATCCTACAGGTCAGATGGTTTCAAATCTTGAGTCTGAAGAATTTGAGGTTCAAGATTCATCCCTTGCATCATGGTTACTTGCATCTGTAAGTTCATATGTTCTTCCCAAACTAGTAGGATATGATACATCAAGTCAAATCTAGCGTCGACTTGAACAGTTGTTTTCAAATAAGTCTGATGCAAAGGTTCTCTCCTTTTGTAATCAGCTTACGAATCAGAAGAAGGGCAAACTCTCTATGCGCGATTATTTAGCTACTGTCAAATCGTTGTGCGATCATTTGGCTATGTTAGGTTACCGTGTGACCGATTAAGATCAAATATCATATGTTTTAAATGGTTTAACAGCTGAATATGAGTCTGTAATTATTGTCATCTGTAACACCTTAATTTTCATAGCTAAATCCACACAATAGTATCTCTACTATGACCAGCAAGGATGTTAAACATCCTAGTCATCAAGATACATGCTTAGTTCAAATATTTCTCACACAAGGATTCCAATGAAATCCTAAAAATAGTTTGATGAGAATAAAT
>JBAGKO010000008.1:24606072-24633193 GCA_037177275.1 Acacia concinna
CAAGAACGAGCTCAATCGGAGATTTGTAGCTCTAGATATCGCGTCCCAAAGTTCGGCTCTACAGTGAAGCGAAACAGAGCATTCCGATAACGTCCAGTCCACTTCGAACCACGACCCCAGTAGCTACAGACCACCAAAAAGCCTCAAACCTGTCCAGGATTAAGCTTCTCTTCGAGATCGACGAGCTATATGAGCACACAATAAGAGTTAATTAATTAACTTATACCAGGAATGATTGGGGTATAACACAAAAAAAGATGGTAGAAAATAGTTTGATGTGTTTGGACATATATAAAGAATATCATTCAATACGTCTATGAATAGGGTATATCAAATTGTTTGAAACCTAAGAAAAAAGGCTAAATGAAGAACAAAGAAAGTACTTAATGAAGTTATTAGACCTCTTCATTAACAATTATTTAGAGATATGATTTTTTAATTGAGCTCCATGGCATCTTATAATCTATTTAACCAACGCTCACATAGTGTGATAAGACTTTTTTTTCTTTGTAACTTGTTATTTTTCAGAAAACCATTTGTGAGGTATGTTTCCTTTTAATTTGACACATGTGCATTGTTTTCTACTTATTAAATCCTATACTTTACAATATTAATAGTTATAGCTTTTTTTCTTTTTTTTTTACATGAGCTAATAATAAAAATAGTAAAGTTACCAGAGCTAACTATATTAAAATAGTAAAATTAAAAGATTTAATCTTACAAAATACATAGATAACTAATTACATATGAAAGGAAACTAATAGTTTAATATTTACTTTTTAAACATATAAGGCTTCTCGAGTATTGGTGCTGGTCCCAAAGTGATTGAGAGTGTGTGTGGATGGTTTATTTATTTAAAGTAGTTTTATGGTAAAAAAATAAGTCATTTTTGTTTTTTTGGGTGTTTGGGAATGCTTCAATAATTAAACTACTTATTAAGTAAAGTAGCTTTAAAAAAAACACCGCTAAATAGAGAGAGAAAATATAAAGAAGAGAGAAAGGAGATGGAAGTAAATAGTGACATGCAATAAGAAAGAAAAAAATAACTTATGCAATATTGTGGGTTACATTTTATTGAGTAGAACAAAGATAAAATTATTTTATTGGAGAAAGTTATTGACAATATTAATTTTTAACAAAATTCTAATTTAAAGATTTTTTGGAAAAATAATATGAAAAAGGTGGAAAGAAAAATCTCACCTCAAATAATTTATCATTATCAAAATTCAAGTTGACAAAGTTTTACAAAAAAAAACTCTTTTAAAACAATATCTATCACAAATTACTTTTTTACTTATTATCTAAACAAGTTTTAGTTTAAAAAAAAAGTCACTTTTGTTAACTAGAATCCAAACACAAGAGAGATGATCATCAATTTCAAGAACGATTCTCATCATTAAATAGAAGTTCAACATAAATAAATCATGTTTGTGCCACAATAAGAGATCAGCTTATTAGGGATGTGTTATCTAATTAGATATAAACAATTGAAAGTATTTTATTATTATTATTATTATTATTATTATTATTATTTTACAATATTAATAGGAATAAGGTGGAAAGAAAAATATCGTTCCAAATATTAAAATCATTATCAAAATTTAAATACATGACACACTTGCTTTTAAACAAAAATATTCTTTAAAAAATTTAATTATAAGTCACTTTTTTGCTTATCATCCAAACATGTTTTAATTTTAAAATAAGTCACTTATATAACCTTTAATCCAAACATAAATAACTTTTAATAAGTCTTTTTTTTAAGCCACTTTTGAGAACCTCTTAAAAAAAATAAGTTATTTCTAATAAGTCTTATCCAAATAGACCTTGAGTGTGGCTAAAACCTATCATAACTTTTTTTTAAAAAAAAAAGAAATATGCAATAATTTCATTTCCTTTTTAATTAAGTTCTCGTTGGTTTTTTCTTTTCTTTGGATTATTGTTGTTTCCTCAACCATAAGTATTGATTTGTTTACTCATAATTTATAGAAATGGTGTTAGTAGATGATAGTGTGACACTCACTCAACACGCATTTAAATTAATTTCCCCACATGAATATAAGTAAAATCAAAATAAACAAAATTACATATTATATAAGAAATGTTGAGTTACAAACTTAAATATGTGCTGAATTAATAAATCCAAACATATACAATCTGACTTATATCTAATTTGACTTATTCATAAATCTAATTACAAATAAGTTCGTTATCCCACTGTTATCGAATTTCATAATATACATGGAAAGATCAATTCAATCCATTAATAAAAATAATAATGAGAGATAATGATACTTTTTCTACAAGAATAAAACACATAATTGACAGAGTTGTGTCTCTCTCTCTTTATTTCTGTCTTTCTTTTCTTTTCTTTTCTTTTTTTTGAATAGGGAGAGTTGTGTCTCTATTTGTATAATCTCCACACACTTTTTTCAGGGGACTGATTGTATATGCTGTGACATCATCAATATCAATACTAATATATAATAACCCAAATTATATGTGGAAATTTTTTTTTTAAAATTATTAATAATCCATAAGAAGTAGATGGTTTTGTTTTTTTAAACGCTTTTATTCAAATTACTTTTAATATCAACCAGAGTTAGTATATTTCGTACACAAAAGAAACCAGAGGCAGTACTGTGCGGAACAAATGGAATACAAAATTGTACCATTCCTTTTTTGGCCTTCGAATACAAATTTTACCATTCAACAGGCCATAGTGTGATCTGAATCCGAAAATAGATTTTTTTTCTTTAATCCACTATCTATATATCTAACATTAAAATCATTTATCCTTACTTAATATGTAATATTAAATAAAAGAATTTTATTTGCTAGTAATCTTAATTGCAAGGAATGCATCTGTGCATGTGAGAATTTCTCCTTTATGTGATAGGAAGAGCCAAAAGTGATAATAAATGAAATGTGCACAGTGGCAGAAAATTAACATTTGAAAATTTTTATGACACTACAATATGATTGCTGATTACAACTTAACCACAATGTAGCCTAAAGAATCAGAATTCAGAACTACAATACAACCAAACCACCTCTACAAGATCTTTAACACTAAACCCTTTTACCATTTATTAACAAGATCTATTATAATAAACAACATATATTCTATATTATGTTACATGTACTCATCCATGTCTTGATGGGTCCTCGTGCAATTGAGTCGGTCTTACGTTTTGATCATCCTGCCACAAGGAGCAAGCCATCACGATAGTGTTAGTGGGGAAGCGAATACTACCTGTAACAAGCCCTGCACCACTAGGTTGGCTACATAGATTCCACAGCTTATAAATTAACTTAATTTAACAAACTCACCCGAATGCCATAAGCAAAATTTGTCGATGCCCGGAAAAAATCAAGCTGTGCCTGCAAATTTTGGAACAATTATAAAGCTCAGCCTAAATGTTACAATGGCAGGAAACATACTCTCAGCATGAGCAAACCTTACCAGACCAGGCATGCTTTGATGAGCACCATAGTAACCATCGTGGCTTGTCGGTATGGAACTTAATTGCCCCTGCATTCAAACAAGAGTTTCTAAAGTTTTTCACTTAATACTAAATACTTTCCATAATTAATCACGGTTTCAAAGACGCACCAGCCCCTGAATTGTTTGTTGATTCCCATAATAATTATCACGTGTTGGTCCCATCAAGTTTAACTGAACGGATCAAATAAACAAATACACAAGTCCAGTTACCAATATGAACAACCAAATATAAGAGCTGAAGTGTATCATATTCTTACCATTCCCTGAACACTCTGTTGAGAACCATAATAACCATCAAGGGTTACTGTCCTTGCATTGAATTTGTCCTGCAAATAAATTTCAAATTAACTGAGGATGCTTAAATTAAGCATACAAACAATGCATCCATTTAAATAAGATGGAGCTTCTATTTTAAACTTCAAAAAAAATTCTTTTCTTTCTTTCTTTTTTTGTTTTTTTTTGCTCGAATGCCCAGCATAGCCTGACTTTCTTCTACACACAGCACAACTTGAAATATAGAATTGAACACTTTTTGAGATTAACAATCAAAGGACGACTAACCATTTGCTGCAAGTTATCTTGTGCCCCAACGGTCATGACTTCAGGCTCAGAGTTCAGCTACAATTCAAAGAGGTTGTAACATAAACTCAGGACAACATAGATATGTATATGTACTCTGAAGCAAACAAAAAGAGAAAAGAAAACCTTTTTCTTCTTAGTTGGATTCTTCTTTTTGTTTGCCTTGGCCATATTTCTACTTAGGGTGTCTTCTTCAATAGAGAGCTGACTCTGACTAGCTGATATGACAGCTTCAGCAGGACTCTTGCTGGAAATGTTAGCATTCACACAACTTTTGTATGCTTCACGTAACGCATGGAATGCAATACTATAACTGTCTTGAGAGAGAGATCCCTCTTCACTCAACTTCATTGCTCGCTGACATAAATCATTGTATCGTTGTACCCTAGCTAGCATATGTTCTGATTCTTCTCCCATTATCTGTCCACCTTTTGCATTTCTTGTCCACCGTTTCAAGATATATTGGGGTGGTATTACCGACAGGCCAGAATATTGAAGAACAATCAATGCATGTCGACAAAGAAAACCTCTATATTCAAATAACCGACAAATGCATGAAACTTCAGATTTAATTTCATTCCAGACAACAATGAAGTCTTGATTCTTTTCCATATCATGAACCTTGTAACTAATGCCTGAATCATCCTGTCTTTCAGCTTTAGGATGACAAGCAACTGCACCAATAACCTCAACTTGAATCTTCTTGAACAATGAATGAGTGTAGCTCCCTGCAACACTCTTCTCCAATGGTGAAGGAGTTTTTAACGTTGCCACTTTATTCCATGTCTCAGAATCACCTTTTGCCTCCTCTTCATACCTGTCTTGCAAGATTGCTTCATACTGCTTGACAAAATCTTGCACAGAGGTCTTCTTATGAACATATTTATCAAAGAAGGAATTCACACTTTCTGATCGCTGGACAGTGGACAAACCACCTAAGAAAATATCCCTCATGAACGTTGGCACCCATAACTTGCGATCTTCATACAATGACTGCATGCATTCATCCTCTCGGAGTTCAAACCTATCAACAATCTTTGACCACCTCTTCTCAAACTCATCATTTGTCGATGACCTATAGATGCATTTTTCAAATTTTGCCATAAAATTTACATGTCGCTTAATTACATGAGCCAGGTTTTCAGACACCTTCCCTAATACATGCCATAAGCACATGGTGTGATGAGCATTAGGAAAAACATCTAAAATAACTGACTTTAACGTCTTGTCATGGTCAATGATGATCGCTTTTGGAGCATGGCCACCAACTGCTTTCAGCCACGTCCGCATTAACCAAGAATAAGTAGCAGCACTTTCATCTGATATTAAGGCACACCCAAGCAGCATAAATTGATAGTGCTGGTTTACTCCAACAAAAAGCGCAAGAGGCAACTTATATTTGTTTCTAACATAGAAGGTGTCAAAAGAAACTACATCACAGAAGTTCATATAGTCATGCCTACTTTTAGCGTCAATCCATAAGAGATTTTTCAGACGTTGATCCTCACCAATATCTACTGCATAAAAGAAGTTAGAATTCATACTATGCATCTGCACCATAAAATCAAGAAGAAGCTTGGCATCCCCCGACTCCAGGCCCAAATTACGGCCTTTGTCAAATGGACCTTTCTCATTCTTGAGACCAACCACAGTTTTGTATTCAGCGAATTGTCTAGCCATTGCAGCATACATTTTTCTTGTTTGCTCACTGACAGCTTGAGCTGGTAAAAGGTCATGATTATGCTCCTTCACAAAACTATGTATTACCCATTTTCCATCAGGCCTTCTTTTTACATGCATGCTTGCTTTACAGTCAGTCTTTGAGCAAGATCTTCGACCAGTTGAATTTTCAGCATCTTGCTTGTTCTGTCTAGCACGCGGTCGATTGAATGATTTGTCATGCTCTCTTTTTGTTCCATACCTGGAACAAGCAAATTTTGCATCTATAAATTCTCTAGATGTTTTTGAACGGCGACTATTTTGTATTGCAGTGTTGAATCCCATTGACCTTGCATATTCTTGGTAGAAAGAATAAGCTTCCCCATGAGACTCAAATTCCATGCCAGAAAGTGGCTCAAGATTTGTATCTTCCTTAAATATTGCCATATCCACTGTAGACGCATTTAAATCTCCACTATCTAGAGCATGTACATCTACACTAGCACCAACCATATTCTGACCTTCTAGATCTCCCGGATCAAATTTTTCTTCATCTTCCAACATGTCAGCAATTGTATTTCGTTCTTCATCCTTGTCGGGGTCACCAGAAGGTAACCTTAGATCTATGTCCATGTTGAAAACAGCTTTCAGCCTGATGATTTTCAGCAGTACCTAAAAAGTCAAAATAACAGTACCAATATCAAGAATGGAAAAGGTAAAAAGAAGAGCTAACTATAGAAAAGCAGGAGTGGGATAGAGAGCCATAGAGAGGAACATAGACTGCAATGCTTAAGGCTGCACCTGGTTCTTTGTTTTATTGGTTGCATACATCAGAGTACAGTGCCTATTATACAGGACAAGGGTAGTAGTTAGCCCAGACCCTTTGTCTTCAATAGATGGTGGATCTTGTCACCTTTTCCTCCAGTCAAGATATGAGTTTGGAATCTGTAACTCTTCTGGCAAGCCTATTTTCAGTTCCTAACTCATTCTTGTACAAAGTAGTGTTTTGTTCATAATGGAAAAAAAAATTGAGAACATGAGCACCCCCAAAGATCAAAACCTTAGTAATGCCGTACTCAAAAAAACAATAATGAATTGTTGCAGGTTTGATGACCCATATACCCTTTTCTCTAATTTTGTTAGACGATGATCTGACACTCTATGGCACTTTACTTGGATTTATGCTAGTTAGAACCTTCCTAGGTAGCCCTTTCTTAAGGTAGCCAACAACCAAACTCTACTACCAATATGAATACTCAAGTGTGAAGGGAAATCCTCCCCAAAAAGCTAAATATTGAGGTAGGAGTATGAACCCACTTAAACCCCCAATAGAGCATCCCAAGCTTCTCAATGTGTAGCTTAGCCTACATCATAGTCGAAAAATGAGGCCAACAACTGACTAAAACCCATGATTGCCAAATGGGACGGAAATTCTAAACTTCTATAGTAAGTTCACCAGACAATGCTTACCAACATTAAAATATAACAGTACCAGATTGGCAGATTTTCTTCCTTAATAACTCATATCATGTTATGGGGTAAAAATTAATGATATGCGCTGGATTCCCACATAATATCATGTTTTTAAAGCTACTGTATGCAAAAATTTCCCAGACCTATATAAATTAAAAAAAACACACACACACATTCATGACATCAAAGAAAAATAGATTTTTCATTCTGGCACTAACAGATTACAGTTCAAGATTTTTCTGTTCTTGTCAATAACGTCTTCTCCCAAGTTATTGAAAAACCATCATTGATATATGCTAAATTCCCACATAGCCTCATGTTCATGTCTTTAAGGCAATATGCAATTATTTCCAAGCCACAGAGTACAAAAACAAGAGAAAAGAGATAAAAGGGGAACCATAAACCAAAGAACGAAAGATGTAAGAGAAGACGGAGGAGAAAGTACCTCCGATTACATGAAAGAAGGTATCCTCCTCAAGTTGATCAGAGTCGGGAAATCTCACGCGAGAGGCCAGGCGAGTGGACAAACCCCGCTCTTCAACTCGTCAAATTTTTATTCCTAGGGTTTGCAAGGGCGCCTCCTCGGCCCCAATCCAACTGTCATAATTCCTCACTCGCTTCATGGTGGGGCGCGTGTCATTCAATCTCGCGCTATCCTGAGAAATCGCAGAGGTGCTTCCGATATCTCCCGCTCTTCCAATTTCAAGCTTTAACCTAGCTCTAACAGGAAACTCTAGCTGTATGATTACTCAGGATTATCTTCAACTTCCCAATTCTACACCCAGAGGGTGAGAAAAAAAATACCAAATTAACACAGCAAAGAATAAATACATCAGCATATTCAACATTGTAATTATTAAACAAACAGCGAATTTTCCATACAGAAAGAAATAAATTAACGGAACAAAAAGTCAACTTCATCAGCATGTTCAACTGCATTAGGTTAAATCAAGAGATAACCAAAGGCCAGAGCGCCCTGCGAACATCGCCAAGGGTACTATGAATTCGGAATCGCCCGAAACACAAGTTTTGAACTTTTGAACGGAAAAAGAGAGAGCTAACCAGTTGAGAATCTACCTATGCATCAACACTGTTGCCGCAACTGGAAAGGAAGCAGACACGGAGGGAACAAATATGGGGGAAGAACAATAAAAAAGGAGTTCAGAACTAACGGAATCACACAGGAAGGAGGGCAGAGTTAGGCTTGGCCCCTGAAAAGTTTTGTTGGGTCCTTGAAATGAAGGAAGAAGACCCGAACGGATCGAATCGGGTTACCGGATTAACCACGAATTGTATCCGCTAACTCGTGTCATCTTCTTTTCATTTACATTCTTCTCATCATTATCCAATTACATCCTTCTTATCATCATAACAGAAAATCATGTTCCGTTATGGGTTAAACAAATCCAGTTGGTAAGTTGGAAATCACCGTCCTGTATGACTTTTTTTTTTCCCCTTTTTCTTTTTTATAATGTACTGTATCTCTCCTCTCGCATTGTGACTTAGTACTTGGGGAAAACAAAAAAACTCTCTCATGCTACGAAAAGTTAGCTGAGGAGTGAGGACTAAGAATGAAATAGGTGCTACTCTACCTTAAAAAGTTAACTTCCTAATGCTTGCACTGCTGTCTCCCTTCTTTTTGGTGCAACCAAACAAGTTTAGTGATGGCAAGATTTTCCAAGATTGTATAGTAAAAGTTTTTTCTTTTAATTTAAAAAGACACATGCTAACAATATGATATTATAAAGTAGGATTAAACCCACAAACTCTTTATCCGCTCCGTGCTACTACATCAGATTTTAAATATAGGTTATAATTAATTTTTAAAAAAAAATTAAAGAAATTAACTGAAGTACTTAAAAATATTTATATTTATACTTTTTTTTGCCTAAACTAATATATAATTTAATAATAAATAACATATACTACGAACTTTAATTAAATAATGTATTTAGCTTCATTAACTTCTTAAAAAAATATCAATAATATCTTATATTTTACTAAACGACAATAAAATTACTAACACAATGCTTAATATAAAACCCAATTAATTAATTAATTAATTTAAGGATATATCAGGCAACAAAATTAATTTAGGGATATTAAATAAGTTAAATAAATTAATTTAAAAGTATTTATATGTATGATTTTTTTTAAAAAAATTAATTTACCTAACTTATAAACTAATACACACACAAATACACATATAATCTAATGATACACATAAATGTTTCAAGGAGATCATGTAATTACATATGCTATAATTAAGTCCCAGCAATTTCTTTAACTTCTTTGATCCTCCAAATTAATTAACGGTATATTGGATTAGGTACAGGAAGTAGAACTACTTTTTATTTCCTCGCTTTGGAGCTCATTTTGACAAATAATTGTGTAGGGAATCTTTTTACTGTGAATGATACTCACTCATTAGCTAAGTTTCATTTTTGGATCGTAGCCAATAAAGGCCAGATGATTTTCAGTCATGTGAATTCTGGAATATATATAAACACATATTTGTGCTATTCTGGATATTTACTTCCACCAGAACCAACCATGTTATTCTCTTTAAAACATGTCTCCGTCACATATGTCAAATCTCTTTCACTTTCAAATGTCTTCAAATATTTTTCAAATCAAACACCGCTATTCGTAATTCATTTAGTTTTTCACACAATTGTGTTTTATCTGATTATTCAGATGCTTGCCTCTCATGCCTTTGCAAACGATCTTCAAAGAATTTCATGCGAAGCAGTTGTGGTTAGTATTTTTTCCTTCAAAATATAACGAACGGTTTTAGTGGGTAATGTTTCAAAATTTGAAGGTAGAATTGCTGAAAAATTACTGCAAAAAAGAAAAAAAGATCTGAAAACAGGTCGAGGTTGGGGTAAGAAGGAAAGAAGTTAATAAGAAAATTAACGAGGCTGGAGTCTCTCTGGTTTTTTTTTTTTTTGAGAGAAAATTGAAGAAGGCAGAAGTGAAGAAGGCACGTAAAGATCATTGAGTGAAAGGAGCTTACGAAGAAGTGAATAAGTTGAAAGAAAAGATTTATGATCATTTCTATGTTCTACGAATACTGCCTACAATTTTTTGTTAGTTTCTGACCCAGTACGAATCTACTTGAGTGCGTTTTTTTTATATGTAAATTGGCACATGTATGTATTTCTGTTTTACTTTTACCTCTCAGTTTGTGTTGTTATGAAGCCGATAGTCCCACATCGCTTATAACCAAAGAGCCTGTGCGAGATACAAGGTATAAATAAGAGAGTTGAGATTCGTTGCAACATACTTACCTGGACGGGGTCAATGGGTGATCATGAAGGCCCATGGCCTAGAACAGTGACCTCCATTGCACTTGGGAGGGGTGCTGTCCTAAGGTCTGCCCAAGTGGCAGAGCCTACGTCATAATTTGTGGTAGTGGGGGCCTGCGTTCGCGCGGCCCCTTCCCAATTCTAGTTTCAATCAATTTCTCTTGTCTGTTATGGGGCAACCTAACGTAAGAGTTTGTGCAAGGTACAAGATAAGATTTCTTTATGGACCTCACTACGTTGGATGCATTATCCGCTGCCTCTCCTGCCGGATGACTTTCTCTTACAGGATTCCATGCCTGAGTTCTTTTATTATCTGTTGAGATATTTAGACAGGGTTACAGTTATCAATTCAAAGGTACATAGCTGTACCGCAGCACAGAGACTTACATGGGCTTTCTTTTATTTTATCTTGTGTGAACAAATTTCAGTAAATGATGGATTTTTATGAGAGAGAAAAATGAATATTAGATTTAAAAATTTCTATAAACAATAAAAAAAATTATTATTTTTAAAAGTTTTTTCTCCTAATTTTTTTTAATTAGGATTAATGGTAAAGCTGCTTTTCCAATATAATTTCCGGCTTAGTTGAACGTCTAACTGAAATAGGTACTTAGATAGGATCATAACTTGTTTTCTTTTCTATTTTATCTGTCTCCTCTCTGTATATATTGGAATCAAATGTGGGCTTGACCAAAGATCAAAAGAGGAAAAAGTGATATGGTTTGACTTGCGTATGGTTGATACCAGAGAATAGTGGAATATGTGAGTTACTGCTTTTAATCTGATTTCACTCTGTTCCCTCAACTCTTTTAGTGATGTCCTTCATTCTTTTTCTTCTTTATTTGATTGATTGTAGGTCTCTAATTAGTGTGTGTGTGTTGCTGTTTACAACTTATGAAAGTAGGACTTTTTATAGACTTCATCATATGTACTAGTAACTAGTAGTCTATTGATTGTTCAATTTGTTTTCTTTTTCTCTTTTAAATATTAGACTGTTGAAAATTGGCAATTTGGGATAGTTGTATGCTTGTGTGCGTTTGTGTGTGTTTGTTGTATTAGCTAAGTTCAACTAGGAAAGTTGATAAACATGTTTTGTGCTGCCTGATGGTCTAGCTTTCACATTCAAGATTGATTATGTATGGCTGGTGACAAAAGTCAAAACTGGCTTACTAGTACTCTGTTTTTGACTTTTGAAAGATACCCTATGATACTATCACCTAACACAGAATGTGGGAAGGAGTAATGACTAATGAGGAACATTATTACTATTATTAATATTATTAACGCGATATTAACATTATTATTCATGATAGACAACATTGGAATGGCTCGTACATATTAAGGCAACTTTTGAGGAATGTGTCTGATCTAATTTCTCAATATGTGCTTCTCCATTCAATTATTCATATTGATGCCTCTGTTATAAAGTTCTTTTGATAAACTTCCTGTTGGCATATGAACTAAGTGTTGCATATAAATATATATTCCCTCCTAAAAGGATTTATTAATAAGTAATAACTTTGCATGGGCTAAGAAATCATCTAGTTAAAAAAAATTTAACTTTGTATCAACAACAGGTATGATATTAAAAATAATAGGAAAAGGTTCTTATATTATACGATATATCAAACAATTTCTAAAGATACTATACAGCTTGAATGAGAACATAGTTAGCCAAAACACAGTATACAGTCCATAGATGATTCCTCTGCCCACCGAACGGCCAAGCTTCTTTCTCTGACTTGGTGCAGTGAACTACTGCTATTTTGGTTATTAGAGAAGAAACTACTTCTATACTTGTATTTAAAAGTTACATTTTGCACTGTGATTTCAAACCAAATCTCTACCAATTTTCTTCTCAAGCACCTAGAGATTCGAACACAGAATTCGTTCCGATTAACGAGGTGATGATATATTTATATTTCTGCTGCAGTTTCTGCTAAAGCTTATATTTTATTCTTATGTAGGTATTAGTGATTAGGGCGTGATACTGTGATGGGTTTGAATGGAATTGTAAATCTGAGGGAGAGTAGAATCCAAAGTAAAGGCAACCAACCATGTGTCTTTAAGTCACATGATATTATGAGAGATAAAAATGAATCTCTTCTGATTTTTGCTTTGGAACTTGGAAGCTCTAACATTAGTCAAATGTATCGTCACATGACTCACCTGCAAATCCTTTATATACAAATATTTCTTAATTATATAATCTAACAATATGTATAAAGACACTTCACTTCGTTAATGTTGTCAGGGTTAATATCATTGTTGGATCTTGCAACTATTGAATTTTGATTTTAGTCTAATGTAGTTTTAAAAAGATTTAGTTTGAATTAACGTATAGGGATTAAAATCAAAACTTGTGTATAGAGATCAACCATGAAAGTCAAACCAAATCGCCATGAAACTATAAGAACTAAAAACTAACGATTTGAAATTATAGGGATTAAAAACAAAATTTAGTCAAATTATAAGGACTAACAATGATATTACCCGTTTTATTATTATATTTTTATTTTGCCTTCTAGCGGTGCGTTTGTAGTAGACTTGCTTCTCTCAGAGTTTCACATTTGAAATGAAAATAATCAACCCTGTGTCTGATCTAAAAGTTTTCTCCTTATTATTATATATAAATGGTCTTATTGATCAACTCATTATTACTACAGGAAGCAAAGGGCAACTAAAGGACATCCTCTAAGTCAGCAGAACAAGACCATGAAACTCTTCAGCAGCAGCAACTCAATCATTGTCCTTATCTTTTCCATTGCAATATTCATGCTTTGCCTTTGTGTCAATGTGTCCTTAGCCACTAGGACCTTTCCTCATACATACCCACCTTCTTCATCTTCTTCTTCTTCGGATCAAAACAACATGTCTTCATCTTCATCATCTGCTCAAGCTTTCTCACACAGCAAACAAGGGCCTGCTACTGTTGCTGCTAGCCTCAGAAGGATTCCACCAAGCAAACCAAACCCTACTCAGAACAAGTAATTTATTTTTATTATCTATATTTTCTAGCAGTTAAGTGTCTTCTTGTGCGTTTTGCATATGAAAAATAGGATCATCTGAAGCAACTTTAAGTGAGATAGAGATTACAGAGAGAGAAGTAGCTAGAGCTCAAGTAACAAATTTGTAGATGCCCCCCCTCTCTGTATGTTTACTTCGGTTTCAAAGTTTTACCTTATAGAGATCTCAGTTTTCATATTGATTATGTTCTTTGAAAATGGACACAAGATTAAAAAGTGTTTGTTAATTTATTACCAGGTTAAGGCCTGGGGTAAGAGTTTAGAGTGAGGAACTTTGATGAAGCTCGTGAAGATGTTTCAGACAGATGTGCAAAGTTGCAGCAGGAATATTATACTGTATTACATATGAACTGGCTGTTGCTTCAGTTTTGGTGTGTTGGTTTTAAGTTTGATAGTGTCATATAGTGATAAATACATTTTTTTTTAAATTTCTAGGTGTAGAAGAAGTGGTAGATGAGCTAAGAATGTTTCCCTATCATGTCGTTTTTTCTAAAAAAATTCTGTGATAGTTTGATGCTTTAGGGTATAGATTGTAGTAGAATCACAAGAATGTAAAGGAGTACTTCCAAAGTTGTCACAATCTTATATTTCTCCCTCCTAATTCTATGATATGAAGACTATCTTTTTATTTTTTAATTTTGGATTGAAACTATGTTTTTTTTTATTCATATAGTTTTGTGTATCATTATGGATGTATGTAAATTCTTCCAATACTTTTTATAACAGTTTTTTAAATTATAATATACCTAAGTTTCTTTTCTTTTCTTTTTTTTTTGTCAAATATAATATACCTAACTTTCCGTTAAATTGTGCTTGTTTGGTTTGCAGGTTTGAAACCATGGTTTGCATCAAACCATGGGTTCCAACCATGATTTGGTAAAAAATGCCAAACACCCCAATCTATTTTAAAACCATGGTTTACAAATAGATAAATTTTTTTGCTTTTCAAAACTTAGGTTTGCATAAGCCGAGACAAAACTCCTCTCACATACTTACCTCGGAATCCGTAAAAGCTATTCTTACCCAAACACTCACATTTTATCCAAACCTATATTTTCACAAAAGCTATTCTGAAAAATCTATTTTAAAAAATCTATTCTGCTTCAAAAGCTATTCTGTAAAAGTTAATCCAAACGATCCTACTTAACATGTTTGTTGAAATTTCAAATTTGAAAGTAATACAATGGATCTTGTGGTGCATAATACGAGGTTTGACTGGACGTAATTCTTATTTCTCTTTATTAAAAATTTTCTAATGAATTGAAATAAACCTGTTTTTAATTGTTCCAAAAAAACATGCTTTTAATTGTTCCATAAAAAAACCTGTTTTTGACAATTTGACCAAAAAACACTATTTGATTATTGAGACAAAATTTCATTTAAACCCATTTTTGCGAATTTTGACTGGGAAAAAAAACCTTAAAAAGTAGAAGGAGTGAGAGAAAAGAGTTGTATTTAAAAAACGAACGAAATTGTCGGGCTTTTTTTGGGCCAACATTATGAATATGGGCATTTTGAATTCAGTGGACCTTAAAAAAATTAATTGTAATTATTGGCCCAAAGTGGAAGTGCCAAGATTCCTATCATCGCCTAAATAAGTACCCACATCTAAGAAAAAAGTCAAAACTAGTAATTTGAATAAAGGGCGTTTGGATTAACTTTTAAAAAATAGCTTTTGGAGTTAATTATGGTTTTCAGAATAGATTTTTTAGTATAGCTGGGAGTATTTGGGTATGAATAGCTTTTACAGATTCCGAGGTAAATATGTGAAAGGAGTTTTGTTTCGGTTTGCGCAAACCATAGTTTCATAATTGAAAAGCAAAAAAAATTCAATTATGGAAACTATGGTTTGAAACATGACTTTTTATCAAACCATGATTTTAAAATGGTATAAGGTGTTTGACAATTTTCACTAAACCATAGTTTGAAACCAAGGTTTTCACCAAACCATGGTGCCAAACAGACCCTAAGATGGCTTTCAAAATATTAATATTTCATCCAGTTCTAAATATAAGATGGAGTTAACTTTTTTCTATAAAATTAAAGAAGTTAAAAAATTACTTAACCATATCGCATATTGTGTACTATTAAATTATATATTAATTTATAAATTAGGCAAAATAGGCGAGAGAAAAACAATGAATATAAATATTTTAAACTAATTTAATTAATTTTCTTAATATTTTCAAAAAGTCAACTCTATTTTATAATTGAGATAAGAGGAATTATATGTTAACATGTGTTTATGTAGTATATTTTATTATTCAAAGGGAAGCATTTTGGCCATGAAATATGGGGATGGATACATGCAAATTAAAGTAATTAACAACTATTCTGAATTATTATTATTTTTGGATAAAGAATGGGGGTTTCTTTAGAAATGTTTGAGCTGGTACTTCCGTTTCAAAAGTTACAAGAAGGGGATGAGACAAAGTCCAAATAACTTACACTTTCAATAGATTCATTGATTGATTTGAACAAAAACTCCCAAATCTATTCCCAGAGTCATCATCACACTAAGAATGAGTTACAAACTTTATCTATACTTGATTTTGGGTTTGGTTGCCTCATTTTTCTTTCTTCTTCTGTTTTTTTAAATAAATGATTCAATATTTTATAAAATTATTGTTGTAAATATAAATAAATGTAAGAACTTGTCGAGGAGTTTATTTTGATTATAAATGTTAAATCTTAATATCGTTTGTCTCTTAAATTTATAATGATTTCTTAAACTTCCCCTATTCATCACACATATTATGAGGTTTTTAATGAAGGAAGAAATGTCAAATTATTTAAATTGTCAAGCTCATATATTTAGGAATAAGGAATATCATTATATTCAACGCAATTTTTTTTTTAATAATTAAAGGACATGCACTATGATCTCTTATTTACCTTACGGAGAAGCTTACATGTTATTAGGCTAGCTACAAAGCCATTGTCTTCAACATCAGTTTTAATTAATTAATGACGTCATTTGATTAGCTAATTAGTGTCGGATGAAAAAGAACAATTGAAATTGATGTTTTTAACTAGGTTCGAACTACTAGGTTCGAACTGAAAATTATTCTACAAACTATATTAGATTAATATGTTCTGTTATATATATACGATGCCTTTGTCCGTTTTTCCTTTAACGTGCCCACTTTAGTCCAATTTCACTTTCCCATGCAATAATTTATTCATCATCTCCCAACCACAATTTTATCAGTTTCCTCTCTTCTTTGGATTTACCATTTTGTCCCTCCCCCTCTTTCTCACTCAACTACATTTCTTCTCACCAAATACCCGATCGCAAATTATAACTCTGTGTCCTGCCCTATAAACAAAATGAAATAATTCAACTTTAATATTCCTTTCGGTTCTAATTATAAGAGTCTTTTAAATATTTGATTTGGTTCTAAATATAAGGGCCCCATCCACATTATTTCGCATATTTACCACTTTTTCCCAAATGATATATAAACTTGGTGATTAAGATTAAGGGAGTATACGAGAAATGATGAAAATTAAAGATATTTTTGAAAGATTATATTATATTTTAATAATGACTGATATCCTTAATCCATCATAAAAAGTTAACAAGCCCTTATAATTAGGACTAGAATGAGTATTATTAATGCATACCAAGGGTATATCTGTAAGCGTATATATAAATCATATTAGAAGTTCTATATAATTGCTGATCCATGTTACTCTGCTTAAGCACAACTGCTAGTACTAAACTTGAAGCAAATTCTCATTCCCTCAATAATACTAATAGAAGCAGAAGTGATTGATCTTACAAAGTATCTACCATCTCCATCCAAAAAGCCCTATAAATCCTCAAGAATTCTCAAATTTACAGCTTATATTTATTCCAAGAAAATTAGATTCAAGGTCAAAAAATCTTGCTTGCCCTCCTTGTTCACCTTCAACGCTAACCCTAACCCTAGCCCCACCCATTTGGGAATTTCCTTATTTTCTCAAGCAACTGATCAGCCTACTAACAAGGAGCCTTGGACTCCTAAGGAACATGAGTATGTTTTCTCTTCGCATAATCGTTTGCATGTCTGTCTTTGCTCCCAAATTCTAAACTTTTATTAATAGCTTGTTCTTTGCTTTTTGTAACTTGTTATAATTGTAATCTTGATCCTGATCCATTGCACTACCTCCGACTCTTACCGTAAGGAAACTAAATATATAAACTAGATAATCATAGAGTATGTTATGTATTATTATATTTAAATTAGTTTATAAGATAGATAAATTAGACGGGAGAAAAAACTATAAATATAAATACTTTATAGTAATTTATTTAACTTCATAATCCCTCCAAAAAGTTAAATATGTCTTATATAATGACTTACTGTAGTATGAGTTATTTTCTCCTAACTTAGTTTGATTCAAAATATAAGTTAGCATTTAATATTTTCTCCCCTATTTTTCTTCTATATAATTAAACTTTTTAAGTAATTAATTTATTATAATTATTAATGTAACGGGACTTTTGTCAAGGACATATTTCTAAAAATTTGCATATTTTTCTTATATTTAATATTATAGGTACTCCTTTAGACGGAAGGAGTAATACATAAATAGTAAAATTACATATTCATAAGAAACTTTTTCTCCTTGCCCTATAAATGGAATCAATATTTTCTTTCATCTCTTTGTCCTATATATATGTAGGGCCAGAGGAGCACCTTTTAACTAATGTTTTGGTCTAGTGATGTGGTTAAATGTTCGTATAATACTGTGTACAGGAGAAGCCAATATTATTGATATTGTGTGTGTGTGTGTGTGTGTTATGTCATATGGTTAAGTGTGAAAATTTTGTTTAAGAACTATAAGAACTGCTTAAGATTTTCATGTACATTCTACTACACTCACATCACTAGCTATACTACAAGGTGTTATGGTTAGTTTTGTAAAGGTGACCAGTTATGATGGCAATCTACGATAATGATCATCATTAGTCATCGCGACAATATCATACTTGAATAATATATACACATATTTTTAAATTTGTCGACCATTTTCTAATAATTTATCTTTATCAATAATAAGTTAATAATCAAGGAGGAAAAGAAACGAAGAAATTCTGACAAAAAAGAAAAGAAATGAAGGAATTAAGGAAAATGACTGGATGTTTTAAAAAGAACATTCATATTAACCAACTTCATTAATCTAAATAAATTAAGTAAATATATGTCTTATATATAGATATTAAGAACCGAGGGAGTATTTCATATATATTTGTGTGACAGGCAATTCTTGATGGGGCTAATGAAATATGGAGGAGGTCGATGGAACAAAATCGCAAACAGCTTCGTGAAGAACAAGACAGCAAGGCAAGTTGAGAGACATGCAACAAGTTTCTTCATGAAATTCCTCGAAACACATCTTTCATCTACAGCCGCCAGAGCTAGTGGCCCTGATGCTCTGAACTTAAACCCTGAAAATGATAATAAGATGAAGGAAGGAGAAGAAGATATGGGCCCACCACGAACCCTTATGCTCTTCTTAAATGGAGAAACTAGCAGCAGCAGCAGGAACAGCAATGAGATATCTGATGATCTGAACGCAACAAGAACATGTGTTTCTGTTGCGGATAATAATGATGATGGTGGTGAGGTTGACTTAGAGCTACGTTTGAGTTGAAACAGAGATATTAAAAGATTACTTTGTTATAGTTTAATTCGCGTGTTTGATTGTTGTTTATGAATAAGGACTCGATTATATAGGGTTATAGTTTAAGAAACCTACCAGTCTACTATGGATAAGCTCGAGTCTATTTATCATAAGCGACGCACAAATATTTAAATAAGAAAAAAGAAAAATATGGGATCCAATTAGTGATAATCTCAAATCTATTGAAAACCCGTTTGGATCCATTTACATGTATCATATCTTATCAATTGTAGCACATGAGGAAAAAATAATAACATATCAAACCCGTTTTGATATATGGCAAATATTTCTATGTTTTTTAAAAAATGAAAATATGAGGATTGAGTCTTGAAATTACATTAGATTACATAAATCAAATAAGTAACTGACGAAGATGGTAAATTTGCGTGAATCATGTGAAAGTGAACGAGGATATAACTCGCAATTAAAAGTTGAACAAAATACCATTAATGTTTTTTCCTTATTAGTATGAAATTTCGTAGTATCATACTATCATCAATATTTATTAATTAATGTCATAAATGAATGTCAACAAAACAAAGCAATAATAGCCAGAAGGGAGAGCTAGGCGTGTCTCAGCAAAATTGGTTTAGTTATTGTAAGAAATCCACGCCTAGTATGTTTTCAAATCTTGTGGCCAATATAAATAACTTATTAATGGGCAATTAATCTATAAATCTATCTATCTATAATTGCACCTTTAAGTTATGAATTATATGTTGACCCTAATGTGACTTCGATATAATTAAATACAAATTTTTTTACAAATAAGAACTTATTAAAAAAAAAAAGAAGCATTTGAATAAGAGAAATTGAAAATAACCAAATATATGAAAAAGACTCAGGACCTCAGTGCTTTAAAATTTTGGATCAAGGTGGGGCTACTCTACTTTGTACTTGCCAATAATTCATGATTAGTGAAATTAATAATATCAATTACCGAACTCAAACGGTTACGGATATTATGATGTTATATGACTTACCCCTCTAATCCTAAATGTATGATCTACATAACTAATTTATATAAATTAAGAGAGATAATCAAGTTAATTATTTGAAATATATGTGTATTGATTTCCCTAAAATACTTATTTTATCATAATTGCATTAGAAGCTAAAGGCTCCATTTAATAAAAATTAATTTAGTATGAATAGTTTGTGAAAAAAAATTATAAATCTACCTGACAAAATGAATTGAAATCTTATGCATATGACTAAAGCGGACTAGCAGTTGCTATACTGGGAACTAGAGGAAATGTTTTTAAAATTATGAAAATGATGAAAAATAAAAGAGAAAGTAATGGAACAGGATATAGTGGAGTGTCCTCAGTTTAGTGGCCAAAGGGGCTACACTATGTAGATGCCTTCCCCTGTAGACGCACATGGCTTTGCTTTAATATTATGCAACTCTAGAACCATCCACGCACAATCGTTTGACTAAACATTCAATAATATGATAAATATCTTTATAAATTTTCCTTTTATTTTTTTTTAAAAAAGTAAAGATTTCTTTTGTGGAATATCAAAAGTGTGTAGAATAAAAAGAGCAATAGCAGCATATATGGCATTCACTCAATAGAGTTTGTTGTGAAACAAAATTGTGGGAAGTGTATAGTGTGAACACGTGCTATGTTTTTCAATGAAAGCTGCTAGAGGCCAGGAAATGGTCACCCATTCATAATGCTATTGTACAATATTAGGACAATTTGATCCTTGTCTTGAGAAATAAATGTACCAGCAACTATATACCCTTTAATCAATTTGGTGGATGAAATTAAATGAGAAAACTTACTAAATAACTGACCTGAATTGAGTAGTACTCTCTCTGTCCTAAAATAAGAGACGTTTAATTGAATCTCTTGGTTTGAGTGGCGGTTAAGAACAATAAGTATGTTAGAATTGTTACTCATTTTTATTAAAATACCCTTATTAATGAGAAGATATGAAATAAGAGAGAGAATACCCTTATTAAAGTTCACCCTCTCTCTCCCCTACTCCTCTCTTATCTCATTGGAAATAATAACTTTTATGGCCAGCACAAATATTAATATATTGATATTAAACAAGGGCAAAATTGAAAAAAGATAATTATAAATTATAAGACATTTTTTAAATATCTTTTATATTTTGAGACGGAGTAAGGGTAGTAGTTGTCTCATATATTTAGGATGGAGGAAGTATTATATAAGTTTTAAAAAAGAGCTTACCATCAAAACACTAGCCTATTATTAAAAGAATATGAATTTTTTGAACTTGTATATAAATTTCACTTCTCTTAGCTTGTAAAGTATTCTCTATGAAAGCTGTAGTAGTTGAGTATTATTCTTTTGTCTTGAGGTTTTTCCCAATGTATCACGAGGTTGGAAATAAGAAATGCAATAACTAAAAAGTTTCAATAATAAATTAGAGTAACATGAAATTGTTGTCATCTGGTACAATATAATTTTTCATTATATGCTACTTGTTGTGAGACTTAATTTATATGATCACATTCCATCCTTAGAACTTCATTATAATTTTTCAAAAAAAATAAAATTACTCTTTGTTATCTAACATTACTACTACATATTTATGTATATATGACGCTCTATATATCGCGGTCACTACTATAGATTTCTCTATATTTGGCAGTTGTTTTTGCCTGCATATAGTGATTTTCCACCGCCATATATTTTAACATCATATCTACATATATGATGGTTGATTAACCACCATATATTTATCGTATACATAACGGTTGTCTAAGTTGAATCACCATATATTTTAGCCTATATATGACGGTTTTCAATGAAACCACCATGATATATTTCTGTGATATATGACGGTTATTACAACAACTCCCATATACTATATCCAAAAAAAAATTTCACCTAGGGGAGCTTTCAATCGGCCCCTTGTGTCATATGCAATAAAACAGCAGCAGAATACATGCGTAGGAACTAAATTGAATGAATATATAATACATATGCATATATACAAAAATTGAATGAATATATAATACATATGCATATATACAAAACATCGCTCCCCGTCCATATATATTAATAATGAACACTGTTATTACATATATGTGTTATACACATTGTAAGCTAAGTACATATATATAGATAATTAAGTGTCCCATTTTCTTTTCCTTGACTTAATAATAATGCATTTTTTAGTTACAATTGCTTTATTAACAATTTTGTGAACCAAGTTCCCCTCTTTGATATCCATATTCCTTTTTTGTGGTCATGCCTAATGTACAAAGCATCATTCTCATTTATTTGTGTTTCAAGAGATGGTGACTTTTGAAAAGGATTATCCTCAATGAATTCATCACCTCCTGCATCCTCATCATTTCTTTTGTTGAAAAGCATAACAATTTACTAGCCTTTATTTGCAGGGTTTGGAACGTAGAACACTTGTTTAGCTTGAGCGGCCAAAATGAAGGGTTCTTGTGCATACCCGATCTTGTTCAAATTCAATTGTATCAATCCTAACTCATCCACTTTTAAAGCAGTTTTATTGTCAACCCACATGCACCCAAAGACTAGAAGATGAAGTCCTATGTAGTCCAACTCCCAAGTATACTCAACCATGCCAAAATACGATATATTCGCATATATAGGATTCTTATCTTCTGCACTTGATAAATGCATCGTGCCAGCGAACCCCACTATTTTGCATTTTGCTTCTGGCATTTTGGTCTCTAATGTAGAAGGTGTATCCATTTATTGCATAGCTACAGAAAGAACGCATATGTCTACTTGGGCCACGTGAGAAAAACTTTACTTTCTTTGGTACTAAATTAGATCATCATTGTACAAGTCATCCACTTGCTTCATTAACCATGATGTAAACTATTTATTGTGTTCTTTGGCATACCAACTAGATGCTTTGTTGGAGTTTTCCCTCGTAATCTCATCTTTATAAATACCTATGTACTCCTCAATCTCTTTTGAGTTGTAAAGCACGTAAATGTGTGCTTGCTCCCACTGTTCGTTCAAGATAGGGATGACTTGCTTTCCCATCAACCCTTGTCCAAAAGTTTGTCCATCATGTCAGGCCACCGGAATGTCGATGTCATATGCATGTTTTAAGTAATCGGTACAGAACTCAGCCACCTCTTCACAAATATACTGTTCAACAATGCAACCCTCTGGCCGACTTCAGTTTTTAACATACCCTTTCAAGTCCTTCATCTTACACTCGACTGGGTATATACATCTCATGTATACTGGGTCACACAGTTGCACCTCCATTACCAAATAAACAGTTAGGTAAACCTTTATGTCAAAGAAAGCTGGAGAGAAAAACATCTCAGCTCACACAACGTCATCACAATCTGGGTTTGTAGCCTTGACAGCTTCTTGGGGTCAATCGCCCTATTACAAAGTGACTTGAAATAGAAATATAGCTTCGTGATTGATGCTTGCACCTTCGCAAGTAAAATACCACGTATTGCCATTGAAATGAAGTTTTCTATCAACACATGGAAATCGTGTGATTTCAGACCCTTAAGCCTCAAGTCTTTCATTGACACAACATTGCTAATATTTGATGAGTATCCTTCTGGAACTTTACTGAAGCAAGAAACTCACAAAAGCTCCTTTTATCCTACTTGGATAGTGTGAAATCCGCAGGGTGTAGGAATGTACGAGATCCCTTCTCCTCTGGTGCCAACTCCTCCCTCATTCCCATATAAACCATGTCAAGTCTTGCATGTATATCATCCTTTGTCTTCCCGGGAATATGGAGCAACGTTCTAAAGAGATTCTCACATACATTTTTCTCAATTTGTATGATATCAAGAAAATGTCTAACATTTAGAGAACTCCAATATGGCAGATCGTAGAAAATAGACCTCTTCTTCTACCCGCGTGTCCTAACATGTCTCTCGAATGGCTTGCCTAATTTACATTGTACATGTTCTGTCTTTGTAAAAACACCCTGACTAGTGAGAGGTATAGGTAGCATCCTCCCTTCTCCTTGCCCATTGAAGTATTTTCTTATATGTTGATATGGATGACCCTTTTGCAACCACCTGAGATGTCCCATATATGAATTCTTCATACCATGTTTAAGCCTGATCGACTGTGTACTCTCTTCACAAATCGAGTATCCAAGTTGCCCACCAAATTCTTTGATTGCACCATATTCTTATATGTTATTTTGTGATGAATATGGGGATTTTTCCATGTTAATTGAGATAAAAATACATAATTTGTGATAACTTTGTATTAATGAGTGTTTACATGAAAAGTGTGAAAAGGTGATAAAATTGTCCAAATTTATTCATGCAAATGAGTTGTTGGACTTTTGATGCTACCTATTGATTAGTTTTATATTGTAGGTATTTGAAGAAAAGAAGAGAAAAAAATAATAAATAAATATGTTGCAGTTTAGTCCCTCCACATACATTCTTGAAATTTGCATTTTGGTCCCTGAAGTCAATACGCTGAAATTAGGGTCTGAAAAGGGTATTTGGAATTGAAGCTGGGAGCTACAGTATGGTGTGTGTGGAGCAGAGCTGTAACCTTCAGATGAGAGAATAGTGACACGAGAGTAAGCTTGTGGGTGGTGCCGTAAGCAGAGAGCAAAGAGCCACCACTATCGCCTTCTTCTTCCTTCCTTCCACCGTCATCAACCACCATCAGAAGAGGGAAGAACAGTGCCACGAGCTTGGGCTTGGCAGAGGTACCGCGAGTTTGGAGAAGAGAAGGCTGAAGGCAGCAACTTCGGAAACCATTGTCACTCACCACCATCTTCCTTTCCTCACCGTCAAGCTTCTCTATCTCTGCCTCTTTGAGCTGCAACCTTCAGCTAGGAGAATAGTGATGCGAGAGTGAGCTTGTGGGTGGTGCCGTGAGCTGAGATCAAAGAGCCACCACCATCGCCTTCTTCTTTCTTCTTTCCACCGTCATCAACCACCATCAGAAGAGGAGAGAATAGTACCACAAGCTTGGGCTTAGCAGAAGTGCTGTGAATTTGGAGAAGAGAGGACTGGAGGCGGCAACTTCAAAAACCACCGTCACACACCACCATCTTCCTTTCCTTACCGTCGAGCTTATCTATCTCTACCTCTCTGAGCTATAACCTTTAGCTGAGAAAACAGTGACGCGAGAGTGAGCTTGTGGGTAGTGTTGTGAGCTGAGAGCAAAGAGCCACCACCATCGCCTTTTTCTTCCTTCCTTCCACCATCATCAACCACCATCAAAAGAAGGGAGAATAGTGTCACGAGCTTGGGCTTGGCAGAGGTGCCGTGAGTTTGGAGAAGAGAGGGCTGGAGGCGTAAACTTCGGAAACACCGTCAATCACCACCATCTTCTTTTCCTCAACATTGAGCTTCTGTATCTCTGCCTCTCTCTCCTTCTATTTCTGTCAAGCCTCCACCGTCAACTCACCTTCTGTGATTTCTGACTACCAAAAGGGAGAATAGTGTCACGAGCTTGGGCTTGGCAGAGGTGCAATGGGTTTAAAGAAGAAAGGGCTAGAGGCGGCAACTTCGGAAACACCGTCAATCACCACCATCTTCCTTTCCTCAACGTTGAGCTTTTGTATCTCTGCCTCTCTCTCCTTCTATTTCCGTCAAGCCTCCACCGTCAACTCACCTTTTGTGATTTTTGACTACCACCATCAGCAGACTCTACCACCATTCAACGTGGCTATTTTCCTTCTCTATTTTCCTTTCTAGAACACCACCGTCATCTTCCCTTCCATTTTAGCTAACCACCATCATCCTTCTATCCTCACACCTTCACTGAAACCAACAGACTCACTTCCAATCTCTTATCAGATTCAACATTCACTAATTAGTCATGGGTTATTTGATTTTTGATGGCATTGTGGTGCTGTAATTTCAAGCTTAGTGGTGGCAGAGATAGTTTTCGTGAGTAGCTGATTTCAACTCTTGAGAATTGGAAAAGTGGATTGAGTTCTTGAGCTTAATGGTGAGTTTTTCTTGATCTTAGTTACTTTATGAATTTCCTATTGTTACTATAATTCTTAGATTAGACTAAAGGTTATTTCAGTAGGATTTTGTTGTGGGTTAATTGGATTCCATATTGTTGAGCTAAGACTGTTTATTTTGTGATTGGGTTTGGATTATTGCAATTGAATATTTTTAGTTGTGTATTTCCTATTAATTCATTGGGACTATGCTTGCTATGTGATTACTAATTTGTGTAGTTAATTTGAGTGTCGCGATTGTGCATTCATTAATACAGGAAACAATTGCATTAATTTGATCCATTTCACACATCAAGTGGTTCTATAATAATATTTCTAAGAAATAACTATAAATGTGATCGTAGGAGTAGCTATTGTTTAAGAGTGTTAGACTCAATGTGATTATTTAGGGGTTTTTTAATTAAGATTTGATGGATTTTGACTCTCATATTATTAGTGAACTAGGATAGCCATTAGATCAATTTCTCAAGAGATTCCCTTCATTTATATCCCATTCCATTTTATTTGAAAAATACCAAAAACAATAGTTTGAGATTTTAATTAAATTGCATTATTCTTTTAATTATTATTTTACAAAACCCCAAATCAATTTTATCTTGTTTTTATTACATTTGCATGCCATTTAGATTACTTAGGAATCAATAAAAGGCTCCTTAAGAAGAGAGAGCGATCCTAAGTTTGCCTATACGTAATCTTTGGTTAATTTTTGATTGTGGACCCCAAGGTTAACGCACAAAAAGTCCTGATCATTCTCATATGCGGGAAAATTATTGATTGTTCCAAACAACATAACCGTCAAATTGAACATTTTTTTCTCATTGGCATCATATACAACCTCCCCTTTATCCCACATGTCCTTCAATTATTCAATTAGTGGTGCTAGGTATACATCTATGTCATTACCCGGTTGCCTCGGCCTTGAGATTAGACTAGATAACATTATG
>JBAGKO010000008.1:24677367-24691264 GCA_037177275.1 Acacia concinna
AACCCAGTGAGAATTGTGGTAACCCGGACAGTTCGCAGGTTGCCCTGGGTGGGTTCAAATTTTTTTAAAAACCAATTTCGTATGCCAAACGACGTTGTTTGGCATTGACTTTTTAAAAAAAAAAATTAAAAAAGCCGGTTTTCACTTTACACGTTACTCCCCCAGTTTCTCGATTTCAGATTTAGTTCCACACTCTCACTTCCTTTTCATTCAGTTTTCCCTCTTCTTCAAGCTCATTCATCATCCTCGAAAACCACTGTTTGTCTCTCAGTCTCTAATGATTGGCGCTTCAAAATTAAAATTCATACTCTCTTCTTGCTCTCTGGTGATGACTTAGAGAAGAAAGGTAGTGTCTTTTTCCTGTTTTGCACTCTTAAACACTCGTTTCATACTCTGTTTCTTGTTTTAAGCTATCCCTTCATTTGTGTTTCGTTTTCTTTCAATCATGTCGTCGGCGTCGTCGCTGTCTTCTGGTCATTTCGGAGTCGTCATTGTCGGAGTTGGTTGAACTCGTTAAGTCGCCGTAGAACCCTATCGCCTATTCTCTGTTTTGACTCAGAAGGTATGTGCCTTTACTCTAAAAAAAGTTTTCATCTTTGTTGGTCTTAGTTGGTGATAAGTGAGATGATGGAATCTGAAACTCTGGAACAATGACAAAAAATGAGAAAAATAAAAAATGACAGAATGCTTCATTGAGGAAAATCCGAAAATGACAGTAGCTTTGTTGAGAATATTTTATTTTGAAGTTAACAAAGTTGGTTAATCAGTTAATGTCTCTTGATTTTAAATTTATTTGCAAGCATTTTATTAGTAGATGAGTTAATCGATAGATAGTTTATCGTGTGATAGTTCATGGTTTCTTAGTTTTTGTTGTTATTGATTGTGACCATATTTGGCTATTTGAAATCAAAGAGATAATTTAGGCTCACTTGATTATTTGTGTCATCATTTTTATCTTCCCAATTTGGTGCTGCATTACAACTTACAAGTGCTTGCCTCTCTTCTTACTTCTGTTAAATATCTATATGATGATTTGTACAATGAAAACTTATAGAATTCACCTTTGGATGCTCTGTTTTTCTTATGGATACAAGATATTAGAATATGCAATATCATTCATTCATGCGAACATATGGTTGATAACATTGTGCAGCTGTAAGTTTTTACTTTCTAGTTTCTTCTCATGATTTCTTTCAATGAGCTAAGAAATTTGTAATGGGTTCTTTTCTTTCCAAATCATTTGGATGATTCGTTTTCTGAAATTCATGCTGTGTTGAAGCTCAATTTGGATGAGTAAATTCAGGAATTACCGTGTCTTTACTGTTTAGCAACTTTAGTTAATTTTTGTTCTTGTGGTGGGCCTATTTTTTTAGTTTGAACTTTTTGAATGAACCATCAAATTTTTGACCTGTGGCATTTTGTTTTAGCATCAAACAGAGATAGGTCCCTGTGGAAATAAATAGGCCAACTTAGCTTTGTTATTTAGTAAAGAAAAATTAAATTATTTATCACTAAGATTAACCGTTCTGAAATATATCTTAGGATTCGCAAATATTGTTTTTTTCAAGTTCAACACGCCCTTTCTTGCTCTGACTGGATTATTATTGCTGGAAAACCCAAAATTAATCTAAACTACCGTTCTTTATTCTTCCTTTCTGGGGGAAGAGCAATAGCTACTGAATGATTTAGTCCAAGTTTTCAAAAACAGACATAACTTTATGTTTTGTGGCTGCAATTTAACCTATTTAAATAAGTGGTTATTACCAAATTTTGGTATTATTAATTTTTGTTGTTTACTCGTGGAAAATAACTTATTTATATTTTCTCGTGCTTTGTGCAGCGCTGCCTATATCATCTCTCTTTCCATTCCTCTATTTCATGGTGAGTATGATTTTTCACTTGCCTTTACTGATACCGTCTTCCTGAAGCATTTTTTAATACCCATATCTGAGGATAAAGAAGTATCTGATCCTTTTAAATGTGCGCATCTTGTCTTGAAAGCTACTTCCACTTAACTCAATATAAGAACCGAAACTGATATGGAATTGGTTAAATTAATTTTCTTCAGGTTGATTTTCTTTAACTTTCCTATTCCTAATTAATTTGAGTGAAAATTCATAGATATACCCTCTTTTCTTTAAAGAAAATGGTTCTGTTTTGTAGGTCTACAGTTGAACATACTTGTGCTTTAATTTTAATCCTTGTTTCAACATTGAAGTAATTTCTTCCTCAGAAAATAATGAACTAAAAGTACACTTAGTAACAGTATGAGTGTTTAAACGTTGGGCGAGCTTAATTAATGTCAATAAGTTACATTCCCACTCTTTCTTCTTTTTCCTTCACTTCCTCTGGAAATTGTTCCCAAAAAAAAAAAAAAATTCCTCTGTAGCAAGATGAAAATTGAAATATGTTTTTATGCGATCGAAATGTAATTTTCTTTTCAAACAAATCTCAATTTAGGCATACTAATAGTTAATAGTCTAACTAATGAGTTCAACATGAAAGATTACTGTTTTACCCTATGCTTTCTTTCTTTTTATTAAGAAATAACTCAAGAAATAAAACCTTTGGTAAATCTTCAACTTCATTACCGCTTTCTTGCTGAGCATGCAAGAGCATGCTCAATAATGCAAGCTCATAAGATGACCTAATAATAGGTGTCTACTTGCAGGTTAGAGACTTCGGTATTGCAAAAACAGAGGCCGACATAAGTTCCTATGCTGGTTATGTGGGTAAGGTTCCTTTTAGTCCTTCCATTCCATTGATGTACGCGACCATAATCTATAGACTTCAAATTTTTAATTAAATCACGGATCCCCAATGAAATTTTGTGCAGGATCTGCGTTTATGTTTGGCAGAGGATTGACATCTATGCCATGGGGAATTGTGGCTGATCGATATGGTCGAAAGCCTGTTGTGATTTGGGGAATTATTGCAGTGTATGAAAGCCTGCCACTGATTTGGATAGTTTCTTCTAAGCCTTAAGATATGGTATTCAATACTGACATTGCTTCTTATTTGACTTCAGCATTGTGTTCAACACTCTATTCGGCTTTAGCACAAGTTTTTGGATGGCCGTTGCCACAAGATTTCTTCTTGGGGCCTTAAATGGATTGCTTGGACCAATGAAGGTACCATTTACTGACGCACCAGATGGTAGTTATTCAAAATTGAGTTAATTGATTTTGTGGTCTATACAAAGCACACTCTCAATTTGGTCCTCCAAAGTTGTAATGTCTCATTTTATATTTTCAAAGAATGTTTGTCTTCAATAATTTTTTTTTTAAAAAATGTAAGCCTGTTAATAGAAAATTCATATAGATGGGTGAAATGGCTTAGTGTAAAGTTGATCTTGTCACTAACATATCCACATCCACTTTCACTAGGCTTATGCTGTTGAAATTTTTCGAGATGAATACCAAGCTATAGGACTCTCAACTGTAAGTCTTATTCACACCAAGTGACAGTTTAGTAGCACATTATCTTCATGGTAATTTGTCGGTGTGATCAATTTTCAGGTCAGTGCAGCTTGGGGAATTGGTTTAGTTGTTGGCCCAGCATTGGGAGGCTATTTGGCTCAGGTAATTTTTTCTTTGCATTGTGCTGTAAACCATGTGTTTAGAATAAGCTTTGGCATTTCCACGGCATAAGATAATATGTGTCATCCTCCTGAGAAATCCATCCAAGAGGAACTCCTTATAGACTAGGTGTTTATCTTTATCTAGAGTCTTATGGATCGTTTGGCATACAAAACGTAATAAAACAAAAGGATTGAGCAAATGGTTTCTAGGATGAAAATGGTGTATGCACCCTTACTTGAAAAAGAATAATAAACTTGACTCTTTTGCCATCTCTAAAATGGAATGAGGAAAGATTTTGAGGATCAACCTGGCTATTCCTTACATATTTTGAAAGTATTTGTTGTCGTTCCAGGTAAGTAGGCATATTTAGACAGCTGATAGCCTGTCCCTGAATCTCTGTATTTTGAAATGAAGGAAGGGGATGGTATATCAGAATTTCTTAGAGCACTATTAAACAAATACTCCTTAGATGCTCTGCATATTTCAATTATTGAAGTTTTTATGCCCTATATGTGTGCGTTTAGCATGCTCTTAAGCATACTGGTCACTTGTTCCTCTACTAATTTGGGACTTTGTATCGCAGCCAGTAGAAAAATTTCCACATATATTCTCTAAAGGTTCATTTTTTGACAAGTAAGTGCACTTTTCCTACTTTCAGATGATGATGATGATGATAATATAAAACGTTAGAATTTTGGCTTCCATTATTTTTTTCCCTTTATTTGTTTTTTTTTTGAGGTGCTTATTAAATTCATTTGTGAAAAAACAATCTGCAGGTTTCCATACTCCTTGCCCAGCATAATAATATCAATCTTTTCGGTTGCTGTATTAGTTTCCTGCATCTGGCTCCCGGTATGTATAGCCAAGCAACTTGTATATCTATCCATAACTGTAAACTGTATCTATACTAAGGGTGTCACAGTTCCAACCTCAAACCAAGTAATTCTTGTCTCATTGATTTTGTCACAAATCCACTATTCTGACATATATAGGCTCCAAAATTTCTTGACCAGTCTTATTTAACTCAGTTTTCTTGATGTTTAGAGACTTCTATTGTCCTTCAATTAAAACATATTACTCCTATATGGGTTGTGGGTTTAGTGTTTCTTTTTAAGGGAATTAGCGTCTCTGTCGATGTCTGTATGTATAGAGCCTTATAATTGTTAAAACCTTGAAATCTGTGGATAGATTTTAGTTTTTTCTATCCTTTATTCATTTCATAGGTCTTAACGTGATCTACTATATTAGGGATTACATATACTACATATAAACTGTTTGTTACCTTCAGATATTAATAATATTATTTTATAAAATCCATGTTGCCGCAGGAAACATTGCACAAACACCATGACAGCAACCAGTCCCATCAGGATGTAGAAGCTTTAGAAAGTGAAAGCACAGAAAAGAGTGTTCAGAAAGATGAAAACCTCTTATTGAATTGGCCCTTGATGTCATCCATTGTTGTTTATTGTATTTTCGCACTACATGATATGGCTTATCAAGAGGTATGCCTCCTACTTAATGACGACATAACTAGTTCTTAGGCATTTCCTATTACATGTGTGCTGTTTTGGGCTCTTTTCTGCTTTCTATCTTGTTAACTATACTTATACCCTATTTTGATACTTGAACAATGCTGTGTTTAAACATAAAGTTCATGAGCTAATGATTTTGTTTTTTTTTGGTGACTTTGGTTTTATCATACTGCTCTCTTATTTTATCCTTCCTGAGGTAATATCGTAGTTAAACAATACTGTCCAATATTTCAAGGATAAAGTATTCTTGAAGGATTAAATTGAACATATTTCATGGAACAATATGAGGTTTCTGCCGTTTCTTTCTTCTTGTATGCTGTGAGTTATCGCTGTTTTACTTTCTGCAGGTTTTCTCACTATGGGCTGTGAGTCCTCGAAGGTTGGGGGGTTTGAGCTTTACAACCAATGATGTTGGTAATGTTCTCTCAATATCAGGTATGTTCTATAAATTTGACTGCATTACATTAGGTCATATGCTAACTTTCAACCTTTTCTATAAACTATTATTGTGTTAAGTAAATTCCAGTCATTTGGGTTTCCAAATTTGGGCAAAACTCTTGATAGGCATATAAAGGATTGCCATAACTTGGTTTTGTGTTGGGGAAACCTAGGTGAAGTCTCCCTAGTGTTTGTTTTCAGTTGGTTCATGGCATAGATACAGCATTTTGCTGAATACTGACTCTTGCTCAATTGGTTAGGTTTTGCTCTGTTGATCTACCAGCTTTGCTTTTATCCTGTGGTGGAGAAGGCTTGTGGACCCATTAGACTCTCTCACATTTCAGGGGTCAGCTTTTGCTCACATGCAACAGTACTATGATTTGGCATTTTCAGTGTCTATTATATTAACTGTTCAGTTTTTTTGGTTCCCATTTGCAGGCTATCTCCGTACCCCTCTTGCAAAGTTTCCCTTTTATAGCATTATTATCTGGCTTCTCACTGCATCTATTGATAACTGGTGCTTCTGTCCTCAAATATTGTCTCTCTGTGAGTGCATCTGTTTTTCAATCTTTCCATGTGCAATAGTAATAATGATGGGTTAGGTTAAGGTGAAGTAGAATATCTGGAACTGTGTAATTTTGCCTTGGTATCTTCATTCTACTAAACACTATGAGTAGCAGCAATTGTCCCCATAACAAAACTATATGCAATCTGAGATTCTTGTTTAAGCGCTTATTTGCCGCCACTTAATAGCTCTTTTTCACTTTATGAGACACAACTCATCTCATATATTTACCCATATAGTGCAAAATCACACAAAATAAATTGAACCGAACTAGCACCTTAAATTTAAGAAAGCATGGGTATTGACGGATGTGGGGACACAATGTCGTCTTAGTGCATGTTTGTGAATCCTTTTGATGGTGCTCAAGTGTACATGCTTTTCTGTTTTCTTGCATTGGCATATGTAGATGGAAAACCAAACACATTCTTAAGTGACCAAATTAAAATGCTGGAAACAGTAAAACAGCAAACTTCATCTCCTTCATGCATTATGAGCTTGCCTGATTGCAATGTCTTTGTATTTGATGGACCCAGGCAACCATTATTACTGGATTGTTCCTTCTGCAAAACAAAGCAGTGGTAATTGTTTTTGGTTCAGTTCTTTTTTGTTAATTTTTTCTTTTCAAATTTTGAGAATATCATTATCGGGTTGGGCTAACATGGCATGTCGATTTGATAAAATACAGGAACAACATCAAAGGGGAGCAGCTAATGGTATTGCTATGACTGCTATGTCAATATTCAAAGCAGTTGGCCCTGCTGGAGGTGGTGCTTTGTAAGTGTACATATGGTTTTTTTAAAAAATAAAAAATACTCCTTTCAGTTCTAATTATAAGAGCCTATTGATTTTTTTGGAGAATCCTAAAAAAATTCTAAGAAAGCTAATTACATTATTTAATAATATTATTTATTATATTATATATTAGTTCATAAGTCAAACAATATAATTTGAAGAAAAACAACAAATTTTAATGTTATAAAGTAATGTAATTAGCTTTTTTAAGATTTTTTTAAGATTATCTAAAAAGGTCAATAGGCCCTTATAATTAAAACCGAAGGAAGTAAATAAATTTTTCTTTTTGCATAAATTATAATTTATAGTGAAAAATATTGCCAGACATTGGTCTGTGATTTGTTTAGCTCAAATGGTTGGATTGAACTTCATTGAGCAAATAGCAATGACATCTAGTGAATAGCAATGGCATCCAGTATTTATTCCAAAAAAATCATGCTTGTTTAGAAGTAATATTTCATAACTTATATGCAGTTCACTGATTATGAACTGAACTTGATAAATGCAGATTAACTTGGTCTCAGAAGCGGTTACATGCTTCTTTCCTCCCAGGTATGATACACAGTGAACGTAAATCAGAATATCCATCCCATTTGTTCCAATAACTAGATGGATTTTTGTTCAGTAGAGTTTTTGATGAATAATTGCACTGTTCGTGACCTGTGAATAATGCGACTTAGTAAGGAATTTATATTTTACTCATTTACTGTATAAACTCGCTAACTATGGGGAATGTAACCGCAGGATCTCACATGGTGTTCTTCGTGCTGAACCTAATAGAAGCAATTGGAGTGTTGTTGATGTTCAAACCATTCCTGGCTGAGAAAAAGACAACCCCATCACAACAGTTACAGTGATATCATAACGTTGCTGCTGAAACCTCAACTGATGATCATGTGTGAAGCAGCATTCATTAGTTTTTGAGATGTTTTTTGTGAAGATGATGGCGATGATGATGCTGCTGCTTTGGCTGATTGATGCAGCCTGCAAGATCGGCAAGTAAACAGAACCTTGTCTTTCACAGCCGAAGCCTGCAAGTCAAATTAAGGTTTCCTTCCTACCCTTCACAGACTTCTCTCCCAGATACAGAGAACAATAAAACTAGAGAGGGGTGGAAAAGAGGTAGAAAATTACATTCTTTACTTGGATTCTTGTGATAGTGAGGAATCATGGTGACTCAGAAGTGTTTGTCATAAGTTAATTGTGTTGTTGTGTATTAATATGTACACCTCTTATATTTAATATATAACATATTTGGAGAATTTGTGTGATATAATTTTCATTTTTATTAATGTTTGCCTAATTTACCTCTATGATGCTGCTTTAACCATACTAAAGGAGAGGGAATAAGGGAATCAAGAAATATGACTAAAGTATTTTATAAAATATATATTACATTAATTAATTCAATCATTTTTTTTAATTTAATCAAATTAAGTAAATGTTTAAAGTAAGGATTGAAGGAGTAATTTTGTTGAAGGGGGCTAGGCAATAGTTAGTCATTGTAGAATTATTGTAATTTAAATATTATATTCAATGAAATTTGAGTCCCATTTTGGCAATTTCCTTCTCAAAGACCAAGTTATTAGAAAGTGAAGTTAGCGTGTCAAACATGCATTTCAATATGAAACTTACAGCCTGGTGGCATGGATAATCCTCTACAAGTGAGGGGCTTCATTAGACTCGTCATGTTAGTCTTCATTTCTCACTTTTGGGCACTGTCTCAGAGACAATAAGCAGAAATTCTGAATAGTGTGGAAGGTTTTAATCTAATTACTTTTAAGGGTTAAGAGCACGTATGAAATACCAATAACTCTGGTCCAATGAAAAACTAATTTGAGTCTTGAAGGGCAATAAAATATTCTCTGAAATAAAAGTCATCAGCATTTTGATCCCTTGACAAACATATAGATGGCAACAAAAGGAATTCTACCATAAATATGAATGCATAATCGCTGGCCATTGAAAAAAATTACTACTCTTTCCTATCTTAAATATAAAATCAAGTTGACATTTTTTTGATAAATTAAAGAAAGTAAATAAATTAGGTAATGATATCATTTGTAGAGTAGGAGTGTGTGTCTATATATATATATATATCAATTTACAAGTCAGACAAAATAATTTAAAGAAAAATGATATATTTAAATGCTTTAAAGTAAATTATTAGCATTTTTAAGATTTTATATTTAGAGTTAGAGATAGTATTATGAATTGTAATTTTTGGAGAAAATTTTCATACCAAAGACCTATCATCGATATCCTATAGCTTGTGTAGTAGTAAACTTATTGCACTGGACATGTCCAGGATGGCCGTATTTAAGAACACGGATTCTCTTCATTGCATTCCTCTCCCTTGCCCCTCCCAACCCCAAAATTACCAATCCGGATCCCCTTTCTGGCCCAAAACACAGCTGTTTTGAGCTGAAGATGGGAAGGTTTGCTTCTTCTTTTCTTTTTCTTTTTTTATAAAAAAACACATTTAACACTTAAAAGTATTTGTTTAGTGTTATCCAGTATCATAAATATTTTTTCAGTATCATCTAGTATCATAAAATAATTTTTTTGTATCCAAAATTGTAAAATACTTTTCTAATTGCAACTAACACCATAAACTTATGATATTTTTTCACCTTCAAATTTTTTTTCCAATAACAGTGAGTTTTTTAAATGAACTCTTTTACTATTACATGTTGCTAGAGCCGGTAATATGGGTTTTAACTGTAGGCCGAACCCGCCCAACTCGCCAACCCGGTGGTTATGGGTTTGGAAAAAGTGTGACCGTTTTAATGCGGGTCTTTTAAGCCTGAACCCATATGGTCCCAACCCGCGACGGGTTGGCCCATATGGTCTTTTTTGTTTTTAAAATATTTATAAAATGTCAAGACCGAAGAGCCCAAAAGTAAGCTCAAAATCCTAACTTTTATGCATCCTTCAAATTCATTTGTAGGTTTTGAACTTTGAACTTTAAAACTTTTATGCATCCTTCAAATTCTCTTGTAAGTGAAAGTTGGCTCATTCCAAATTTCTAAAAAGTTGACTTATTATTTATTAGTTATTATCAGCTTTATATTTTTTTTATGGTTTGGTTCTATAGGGAAAAAAATTAACATGCATTTTTTTTAAAAAAAAAAAAGAAAATTCAAAAAACAGGGGGAAAAACAGGCTGGCCTGCCCAACCCGCCAACCTGGAAGTTATGGGTTGGGTTGGCCAAATGTGAGCCTATATAGGTTCGGGTCTTTTAGGCCCGAACCTATATAGTCCCAACCCGTGGCGGGTTAGCCCGAACCCGGTGGTCTAGCCCATATTACCGGCTCTACATGTTGCGTATTAGTGAAAAAAATATTTCATGATATAGCTTATTAGATACTGTGTGCTACTGAAAAAATATTTCATGCAATTTTTCAGATATTGGGTGCTACTGAAAAAATATTTCCTGATATTGGGTGCTACTAAAAAAATATTTAAGTGCAATGAATGCTATTTTTTTAAAAGAAAATAAATCATCCTCACATTTTACACCTAGTATCACATTTTTATGATATTATGTGACATTGAAAAAATATTTTTAAGTGTTAAATGAGTTTATTTAAAAAAAAACAAAGAAGCAAACCTTCCCATTTTTCATCTCAAAACGGTTGTGTTTTGAGACAGGGAAGGGAAGGGAAGGGACAGGGAGGAGATCCGGATTCTTTGTAATGCAGTGCAAGCTAACAAATTCTAACATCATATCTAATTTATAAAAGATTGATAGTAATCACTAAGTTGTAAAAGATTTAAATAATAAAGATTCACTTACAAATTATCCAATGATCCAAAAGAAAGTTTTCAGTGAAAGTACTGAAAATTTGACAAAAATAATTTTCCCCAACTAATGTGAGGGAGTAGCTAGCTGTTATATATATATATTACGTACGTTGTTGAACATTTCAATTTTCTGAAAATTGCACAAAATTAAAAAACGTTCAGGGCGGAACATATACAAAAACAATTTTTGAGCACAATACATTAAATCATCGTGCTCATGTCCCGCCATTAATTCTTCAATTAGTTATAACATATTTGTAATTTTTTATTGTGATGATGTAACATCCTAGGTTTTAAATTTTATTCATGGTTACAGAAAAAGGACTAAAAAGGGAGCACTTTTATATTTCGTCTTGTATAAAATAGTAGGGAAATTTTTATCTAAAAGAAATGTAATGTTGTGTTTAATTACAAAGAAACTCTATGCTCATTTTCAGTAATAAAGATCATCTAAAATTAGAAATAAAAAGTATTGATGGAGTCCAGAGAACATCACCTGATAAAATAATAGAAAAACCTGAAGCTAAGCACGCTGCGTTTTGGCATCTAACATTTAAAATCCTACATTTTCTTAATAGAATAATTAATTAAATTATTAATTAAATCATCATCCAAATTCTAAAAATATGTTAAAATATGCAGATGAGTCCTAATATGGCAATATATAATAATCCAGCATAAATTGAAAGAACGGAAGCATTACTCTTATAAGAGATAGCTTAATCTTCTGAAGTCTCCTCTTGTCGGACCATTATGAGATCTATCACCTAAAAAATGTTGAATGACGGGGTGAGACAATGTCCCAATAACCAACAAACCATCTTATTGGCATACAAGTAGTGCTCATGAGGTGTCAAGTAGGAACATTTATAAATACATAATATTATCAAAAATATCACATGGTAACAAGTATATCAATTTACAATATCATAATCTCATTCTCATATTTATTACATGGGTGCATAATTATCAATATTTAATAATTCACTCTCTAACCTTTATTATTACCTCACACCTTATTTCCTCTTATTGAACCAATGGGCTAGTGTTCACCCATATGACTGGTAGTTCTACTCAACAAGCTCACTGACTAAGTGATATGGACCAGCCAAAATCCACAGAGCACAAGACCGGACTATGGGTTTTCCAAATACATTAGTAAGGTGTCAATGCCCTATTAAACACAATGGGCTAAAGGACTAACCAGTGTACACCTGAAAGCCCACCACCTTATTTCCTCTTTTATACAATAATTTCACCCCCTTATCTCCTCTATGAATAACCTTCCATCAAGATCTACATCCACCACCCCTCTCATATCAATCACTCATGAGGTATAATTATACTCAACATATATAATTATCATAAATCATCACATTCCATTTTCAATTCACAAATCAAGAGAATTTCCAATATCATAAATAAACATTAAATTTATATAATATTACATTACTATCCATTACTCAATAAAATAAATCGCACAAAACAATTTCAATAATAAAGTAACTTCATAACAGATATCACAAATCAATCGCAAATTTATGTTATATATATTTAAAATCACTCATAAACATGTCACAAGCATGCACAACAAGAAGAAAGTGGTTACCTCTCGCCAAAACAAAATTACCACAAGAATCCAAGCTCTAAGCTCAACCACAAGAGTTTAATAAACAATAGATGATCCAACTGTTGAAAATGTTGATTTGGATGTCCCGCACACATTGACCAAATTTCACTTTGATCCAATGGTGAACGAATGTGCAACCGCTATTTTACTAAGAATGCCTCAAGCTAATACAAAAATTGTTTAATCTACCTCAATTATAACTTATCACCTAGGCTTCTTAGTCTCTCTCTTATCATATGCGTGTATTTATTTATTGCTCTTATAATATAAGTAACTTTAATATTTCTAAATATTAAATCTAATATCATGATCTTGTAAATCTTTGTATTATTTCCTATAATATCTCATAATCTAAAAATGTCCTTATCAAATTCACTATACATAAGATATATTTTCAAATATTTAAATCAACTTTAGGAATCTTTATTTTTCCAATCTCAACAATATTATTTTCTCATTTTTAAAAAATCTTGACTTGGATTATATTCTTTTAAAAATATAACATGCCTAAAACAATTTTTCTTTTATTATTAATGTTTATTATTGTTAACACAAAATGCATAAAATTGAATATAATCCTCTAGACACTTTAAACTCTTATTAAGTTTCTATATTCATTATTTACTTAATTCATTAAAAATTAGGATATTACAGAACATCTTATAAAACAATAGTCCCTACGCTTGATATTATAATAAACGCTTAACTAAATATCGTGATTCAAAGTGGCAATTGCAAAAATTAAGTATATTAAAATTGTAATAATTTTTTATTAAAATATCTTTATTTACGAGGAGATCGGGAATAAAAGAGAAAATAATAAAATCATTATAATAAATACTCCTTTGGTCCTATATATAAGGCACTTCCAACATTTTTCACATAGATTGAGGAAAATCTTAAATCTCATTAACTCTACCATAAAATTCAACAATTTTCTAATTTTACCCCTATTTAATATATATAATACTAAATAAAAACAAAGTCAACATAATAATAAGTGAATGGTAAAATTATACATTAATATAATAACTTTAATGAAGTGATTTATAAATAAGACAAAAAAAATCTTTTGATTTATATATAGAACCAGAGGAGTAGTATTATATAATAGAAAGAATAATAAATATGTTAGAACTAAGAGTAACAAATATAATTATATAAAAGAGAATAATGTGTGGTGTTAATAATTGATATTAAATATGACAAAATGGGAAAGTAAGAAACAATAAAATATTCTTTAAATTTTTTTTTTTATAAAATCAAACAGATCATTTGTATCGGTTATTTTTAATATTATGAAATAGAGGAATTATAAATTAGACAGAGCATGATGATCAGCAGAATAGTCAACCTTTTTATGACATTTATTCCTCAAAAGACAAAATACTCCTTCCATTTCTATTTATAAGACATTGTTAATTTTTTTAAAAAAATTTTAGAAAAATCTTTAAAAAGCTAATTACATTAATTAATTATATCATATATCATATTTTATTACATTATATATTAGTTTATAAGTCAAACAACATAATTTAAAGAAAAACG
>JBAGKO010000008.1:24705399-24723127 GCA_037177275.1 Acacia concinna
CAAAGAATAAAGAAAAAAAAGATATTAGGGCCAAAAACGTAACAGAACAAATGGGACGAGGAAGATGCTATCTTTAATAATTTTGATTTTTGTTGGATCCGCTAGTCTTGATATTTTGGGTATTGTGAAAAGTAATAGTAGAAGAGGGATTTTTTTCCCTTAAAAAAAAAAAAAAGTTGAGCATAACTTTATACTGTCAATTCTTGCCCTGTTAAAAAAATGTTCAATTCAAATTAGGTTGGGCTTGAGTTAAGTTCCCATGAAAAAGATTTTTCAAAACCAAGTATTGAAGTTCGCCTTCTGTTTATAACTATAAAACTTAATTAATTTTTTTTTGAAGAATCATAAAATACTAATTACATTACTTGATCATATCATATGTTGTATTTTATTATATTATATATTAGTTCATAAGTCAAATTACATAATTTGAAGAAAGACAATAAATTTTAATCTTTCAAAGTAATGTAATTAATTTTTTAAAGATTCTAAAAAAAATCAACCAGATTTCATAATTATTAGTTAAGAGAGTATCTACTAATTACCAAAAGTCTTTTCTCTCTAAGTGGAAGCTTGGGAGCTCTCAGGTTTGATCCCCTGCACTGACTAAAAAAAAAAGTTTACTAATTGATACCTCTAGGTGAACAATAAACTATCTATTTAATGAACAAAAACTAGTTCTTCATAGCATGTAGCATGTTTCTAGCAACAGGAGTAAATAGAAATAAAATAGGAGAATGTAGATTCAAAATGAATAAATTCAAACTTTATTAAAAAATTTCGATAAAGGCAAAATACTATAATCATTAGGTAATAAATAATTATATAGAACAGACAGTAGTATAACAAAAACAATAACCAAATAGTTCAAAGACCAAAAAAGAAGAAGAAAGATTGGTGTATTTGCTAATAACTCATAATTATATAAGTAAAGGATATGGAAGTAATTTGACCCAAATTTTAAATTCCTAATTATAATGTATAACCTAATACCCCTTGTAGTCTTTATTATACAGTACCAACTGTCATTTCTCGCAAATTAAACAATAGAAGTTGAGTCATTAAATTGGTTTAAAATTGATAATTTTTTTCATCTTTGCCCCCTACTTTTAATGAGTGCATTTAAATTAGTTAGTTATAAGTGGAGGTATAATGGGAAAATAGTAATAAATAATTTAGTTAGAGGTAATTAGTTCTTTATAATAAAGACAAAAAACTTCTTTTTTTTTAATTAATGTGTAAATTTAATAAGTTCTTATACAGAAAGTAGACATCATATATCTTTATATAAAATTCATCCGTTTTTATATAAAATTTTCTTTTATTGAAAGTAAGTATGTTAGTTTGCAAATTCAACCATCTTTATATAAAATTTTTTCTTATTTTTTTCTGTTACATCCAAATTTATTTTGAAATTTTCATTCATCCATCATAGATAAAATTTTGAAATAATTGCAATCCCTTTCTCTATCCACATACACAAAAATAACTCCCTCTAGTCTCTAGTCTATATTATAAGACACATTCTAAAAAGTTTTATAATTCAAATAGCATTAAATTATTCTTTTCCACAGTGTAGAGAGAAATTGTGTAAGAAAAAAAATTAAAATAACTTAGATGGTTTAGTTTTTTATTTTTTCGATATTGAGATAGGTTAATTTTAATGGGAGAATGTAATGCCTCTGGTAACATGGAATGGGCAAAGATGAGTACCTCATTACGAATGAAGACAATGGGAAGTGCTTCCCCGAACTCTCTGCCTTTGGCATCCCTTTGAACGACCTGCCCGCCTCAAGGCACGATTCATTTTGTTAAAGGTTCTGGAACGCTAAAGATGCTGTTTTGCAGAGCTTCAAGGTATGCCTTCCCCAAATTTCCTTTCTTTTCTGCATCATCTTCTCCTTTGTTCCATCTTTCTCCTTCACATGCCCTAGCTCTCCGCCTCTGTTTCCATTCCTATTCCACAATTCCTCTGAGCATTGAAGACGCTCTCTCTTCTTTTAATGGCCTGCTTCGTGTGTATCCCCCACCCTCTATAATCCAAATTAATAGAATCTTAGGATATGTTGCAAAGTTGAAACACCATCGAACTGTTATCTCCCTCTTCGCGCAAGCAGAAACTAAAGGATTCATGCCAGATTTGGTTACATTGAACATCTTGATTAATTGTTACTGTCATGTGGATCAAATGAGTGCTGCTTTCTCTGCCTTAGGCAAGATTCTTAAGATGGGCTGGCTACCAAGTACGATTACTTTGACTACACTAATGAAGGGCCTTTGCCTCAATAATGACGTTGGGAAGGCCTTGGATTTTCATGAGGATCTGATATCAAATGGGTTTAATCTCGATGTAGTTAGTTATGGCACACTCATCAATGGACTATGTAAGACTGGAAAAACAAGTGTTGCGGTTAAGTTGCTCCAAAAGATGGCAAGAGGGCCAGTTAATCCTGATTTAGTCATGTTTAATACAATTATTGATGGCTTTTGTAAAGAGAGACTCATAGTAGAAGCATGCCATTTATTTCATTGGATGATTGATTGTGGAATATCTCCTGATGTTGTGACCTACAACTCTCTAATACATGGTTTTTGTGTCATTGGTAAAAGGCCAGAAGCTGCAAAGTTATTTAAGCAAATGAAACTTGAAGGCATCGACCCTAACGTTCGAACTTATAGTGTTATGGTTGATGCATTTTGTAAGGAGGGAAGTCTCTCCACAGCTGAAGCTGTTGTTGCTATGATGACGAAGTGTGGTACAGAGCCTAATCATTTCACATACAGCTCTTTAATGGAAGGTTACTGTTTGATGAATAATGTTGGTGAGTCAAGAGAATTATTCAATAAGATGGTCAACAGTGGTTTGGCTCCTGATGTTTTTAATTATAGCATTTTGATTAATGGACTTTGTAAAGTCAAGATGGTGGATGAGGCCATGGATCTCTTTATAGAAATGAAGAGCAAAAATTTGATTCCGGATATTGTCACCTATAGTTCTCTTGTTGATGGTTTGTGCAAATCTGGTAAAATGTCATGGGTGCATGATATTATTTATGAGATGCAAGATAGAGGTCAAGCCCCAAACATAATATTTAACACTATCTTGTTAAATGGATTGTGGAAAAGTCACCATCTTGACGAGGCAATTATATTATTTCAGAGAATCCTTGACAATTCGGCTTGATACTTCCACAGATGATGCACAAAAGATGTTTCAGCGCCTTTTGGTCAATGACCATCATTTGAATGTCCAAGCATAAACTGCTATGATCAAAGGCATATGTAAAAAGGATTTCTTTGGTTAGGCAAAGGTCCCTCATTCTAAAAATGAAAGAGATAGGATGCTTACTGGGTGTTTTAACTTTTGAAACACTCATATCTCTCTTGGAAATAGGTGAAGAATGATGAGACTTGTTGATGACATTTTCAGTGGAGTTGTCCTTAAATAATAAAAGGAGGTTCGAAACTCTACTCCATATATTATATGATACTTCTTACTTCTTAGGGCATGGGCGTGAGTATTAGTGAAACAATCAAATCACTTAACCAACCTTTCATGCATGTGCGTGCTTACCTTCCACTTGCACATGCTTCTGCAATTTTTCTTGCCTTATTTATACTTTTCCCTTGACGACAACCATGGAAGAGCTCCTTATAAGAAGAACGTGTTGTATAGTATACCAGTGTAATATTAACCTTTTTTTTTCTACGCCCAACATTTTGGGGTCAATGATAAGTAAATCCAAATTGGGATTGAAAAGGATCTGCTTTGATTTCCCTCTCCTCCCTTTGTTCACCCATCATGTTATATCTTAGTCTTCTTGAACGCTATAACATTGTTTTCACATTAATTTTCCTTTACATCAGCATCAGCCATGATTGTCTTCAGTGTCTTTCTCACCAAATGTTGTGATTCTGGACTTTTGGCTAGATCATGACGTGTTACTAACCTTTCGGATATTTGGTGCTCTGTGATTTTAACTTGAATTGAATTTGTCTCTTGCAAAATCCAGTTCTTTCTCTTGAGCTGATATTGTGAAGCTTTACTTGGTCTTTTGAATTCTTTTGTCCTGCTATGTGATTTCTGTGACTCTCTCTGAAGAATGTGTTGGGAATTGGTACCTTGAACTGAAAAAGAAAATAATTTGGTTGTCTTTGCTGTGTTTCTCATCAAATGTTATTAATTTTATATTGAAGAACCAACGTTGGTTGGATTAAACACAAGAATTTCTTGTAAGCAGGGTTGAAGATTTGAACCTTGTCAGTAGAGAAAAAAATATCGCATTGATAGAGCTGCCTCTCATTGAATTTAACAATATACTAATATAACCCACTAATATCGGGTATAAGAAAATTATATATAACAAAAACTTGTATTTGACAACTTGAAACTCAAATTTCATTAAAAATAGTACATTTCATTAATACTATGACCATGTTGGTTCAATCATAAACAACCATCAATCTAGCCAAACATACATATAAATAACCATTGAATATGGGTCTTGCTCTTTCCACTTTTCTTCCCCCTTTCCCCTTTGCTTCTCTTGCTCCTATTAATTAGCTAGTGGTGCCACCATCACCAAATATCTTGACTGATGATTTCTTCATACTACAAGCTTAAACAACATGCCTATTGGCATATCATTGTGACTGCTCTGAATCCGTTTTCTTCTTCTCAGCCAGGAAAGGTTTGAACATCATGAGAATGCCCAGCACTTCTACTAGGTTCAGCGCAAAAAACACCAAATGTGTACCTGTAAGTTCAATGTGCCAAAGTTGGTGAGCCTTACATTACAGAATTGCAGCTCCTCAGCTCATTGATATGAAGTCAAGATGTAGGGGAATGGGTCTGATGTATTTCTCTTTGGTGAATTTCCATGTTCATTTTTTTCCCCCATTTAATATAGAGGAGATGTAGAAGATAAGAAAATATGTCTATGACGTGTTATCCAGATCCAATGACGTAGTATTGAGGTGTTTTTAAATGCTTCGTCTTATATTTTCATTCACGAACTTTACCACGAACATTTAAAAAAAAAAGGAAATGTAACTAATTTTTTTTAACCACTCCTGCGAGTCTTAAAACAGTATATGAAGCATAATACAGAACAAAAAGATATGATGAGCATCATACCAGGAAGGAAGGAAGTATTTAATCGTTTTTGTGACCAGGTTAATCTGCATCGACCAAGATCATAATTAGTAAGCTGCAGGTAAGTGTCAAAGTATTATAGCTAAAAAGGGCGACACAGAGAAATACAAATCAAGTGTAAACTTACATAACACCACCAGCAGCAGGGCCAACTGCTTTAAAAAGTGACATAGAAGTCATAGCAATGCCATTAGCTACTCCTCTTTGGTGTTGTTCCTGTTCTTCCCAATCAAACATGCCATTTTATTAGCCCAAGCAAATCATGATAACCTCAAAACTTGATATATGAAAGCAAAAGGGCAAAATGAAATAATGAATTGAACTAAAAAGAATTTACCACTGCTCTGTTTTGCAAAAGGAATAAACCCGTATCAATCATTGGCTGGCAAAGAGGGAAAAATTCATTATCAGGAATATCATTATACAGATATACATGTCGTGAAGGAGATAGTAAATTACGTATGAGCAGCTACAATTTACTTAAATTTAATGCCTCAATGTTATGCACTTACAGGGAAACAAAACATAAGGACAGAAGCAACAGTTATCACTAGGCGCAGAGCGAAGCCAGACAACATGGCTATGAAAGGATAACTTTGCAAGAGGGGTATGGATAAAGCCTGCACAGGGTAATCAAAAGATGGTACATATTTAAAAACGAATAACAATTAAAAATGCTGAATCATAGTAATTATTATTGCATGAAAGTGAGAGGTAACCGCGGCAATGCGAGCGAGATTAATTGGTCCAAATATTTTCTCCAAAGGTGCATAAAGGAAGATTTGGTTGAGCAAAAGAGCCAATCCTAACCAGTTGAGCAAAGTTCATAGCTAATCAGCATAATCTCTAAGAGATAGATATACATCAATGCATTATAAGAAAGAAAATCCTATATCTGCAAATTTATATTTATAGCCATCAATGATATACCTGATACTGAAAGAACATCACCAACATCATCTGTTGCAAAGTTCAAACCCCCCAACTCTGAAGGACTCACAGCCCATAATGAGAAAACCTGCGCAGAGTAAAACACAGCTAACTTATAGCCTCAAAGAAGAGAGGCAATAACCTCATTTTGCTCAAAAAATGTGAAGTCATTTGTAGGATAAAACATGCTGTTGTTATTCAAATATTTAACTAAATGATAAAACAAAACAGATAAATACAGGTATGGACAACAAGATAGAATAGCTGAGAGTCCTTAGAGCACTCAAATTATGTGAAATGCATTAAATTATTTGTCCCAATATTAAGCAAAGAAGCATACCTCAGTATAGGTTACATCATGCAGTGAGAAAACACAATAAACAATGATGGATGACATCAAGGGCCAATTGAGGAGGATGTTTCCATTTTTCTGAACTGTCCTTTCGGTGGTTTCTTTTTCTGAAGCCTCCGCATCCTCATTGGACTCATTGCTGAAATTGTGTTTGTGCAAAGTTTCCTGCGGATTTTATTAATAAAAAGTCTATTATCAAAAGGTAGTCTGTCTTTTGGCGACACTGAAGAGTCCCTTTTCTGTCAAAAATTAACAACTCAAAATACAACACACAGACATATAATTCTAGTGTTCTACTTTTAGCATACCGTATGTTTAAATCAAGCTGAGAAAGCAAATAATAACTATGAAGATAGATTTCTAGGCTTCAACTAGTATGAGACTCCAAGCTCATAAACAGAACCCCATCAATTTCAATAATCCTCTTAAAAACAGAACCATAACGCAAGGTGCATGGATAAACATACCGGGAGCCAGATGCAAGAAACTAAAACAGCAAGTGCAAAGGCTGATATTACGAAGCAGGGCAAGAAGTATGGAAACCTGTAGTCCATTTGTTTTGGACGAACAAATGTCAGCATACCATAATAGAAAATGAAAATGAACGATGAAAGTAAAACCAAAAAACAGGGTAGTCAAAGTTACTGTTTCTATTTAAAATTAGGACAAGTATACTCACTTGTCCAAAAAGGAACCTTTTGGAAATATAAGTGGGTACTTCTCTGCGGGCTACAATACAAAAATCCCCAAGTTGATAAGTACAACACCATTGATAATGGATTAGAAATTTAGCTTAGATGGACTTCTAAGCATAAAAAGAATCCCAATGAAAAAGTCAACTGGTTTTCAAGATCTAGCTTGCTCCACAAAGAATTAAGTAAAGTACCAGAGCCAAATAGCCTCCTAATGCAGGACCAATGACTAAAGCTATGCCCCAAGCTGAACAGAACTGAAACCACATCACACAATCAAATTATCATAAAGAAAAATCACTTTTAAGAACTAATAGTAGAACAAAGTAAAATTAGTCTTACAGTTGCAAGTCCTTTAGCTTGGTGTTCTTCTCGAAAAATTTCAGTGGCATATGCCTAGTGACAGAGAATATTATTATACAACAGAACAGAGTCCTGTAAAGAAAAAATAAATGGATAGACTGATTTCAAGTATACAAATTCAAACTTCTGATTAAGCTCTGGTGTCATTAGATGAAAATTTAAAAGAGTGAATCGATATTTTAAACCTCAAAAGAGCTTTCCATCTTCAATATCATCTGACATAAAACTCTTTTTAAAAAGTGAACCAAGGGGATGATACGTCTTACTGTGAAGTAAATATAGTAAGACTGTACTTATATTAAGTTTTTTATATCCATTATATCAAATTTTTTAATAATATATAATCATTTATCCTATTTTCTTCATGTGAGTTTATAATTGAGTAGTAATTTATCAAAAATAGCACGTATGACCACATGTGATTTGAAGATAACTTAATATTATAAATATAGAAAGCTTTACCTAAATATTTTCTACGCCATTATATGTTTAATTATCATTGTGCTATGTCATGGGCATATTTTAGAAGTCGGCGAGGTATTTATTGCTCACAAAATTTCTTCATAAAGCCATGTCCCGCTTCTCTGTTAGTTAATATGTTAAGATGCTTAATGTGAAAACCATATTGAAGACAAATTATCCTTTGAAAAAGTAAAATGACACATTAGAACTTTGGAGGACCATATAAAGATAAAGTATATCTTTTAATGACCAAAAACATAAGTTCACTCAATTTAAAATTGTTATTTGGTATATGTATAAATGATACCTTCATCGTTCCAAGTGAACCATTTAAACTTCCAAGGAGAAATCTTGTGATAACAGCCATCCAAAAACTTGTGCTTAGGCCAAACAGAGTGTTAAATACAACACTGAAATCAATTCATAATCAATATCAATATGGATAATTAACTCAAATATTGTATTTTCTTATTCTCTATCATATTTTAGAGCTTAGAAATCATCCAAATCAAGGGTAGGTGAACTTACACCGCAATAATTCCTAGAACTATAGTATACTTTCGACCATATCGATCAGCAACTATTCCCCAAGCCACAGATGTCAATCCTCTGCCAAGCATGAATGAAGAGCCTACAATATACTACCTCCAAGATTTAGTTTGCATTACAATTTGCACTACAAATTAAATCCTATATTTAAGACCGAAGGATCCTTCATATAGGATATAAGTATTTGAAGAGTTTATAAATCTCATAGACATCAACATAATGAAATGTCTAAAAGGAACCTTACCCAGATAACCAGCATAGGAACCAATGTCTGCCTCTGTTTTTGCAACATCAAAATCTCTTACCTGCAGAAGAAATTTTCTTTTTAATGAATAATATATCTAATATACTACATCATTGAGAAATGCTCTTACATGGTCAAAGGTAAGAAGTAATATAGTTTATGAAGACTAACCAAAAAGTTATATGTCTTGAGATATTTCATAATTAAAACCAAGGTAGGGCAATAATTTTTCATAGTTAAGTGATGAATTAGACCATTTGTAAGTCAAAAGCTACCATTTAGGATTGTTCAAATTTCAAATACATACCAGAAACACCCTAATAAGCCATCCATTGAAATTTCAAGAAGTTAACTTCAAGTTTAAGTCAACAATACTAGTAGGTGTCTAAAAAAAATAAAAATAAAAATATTAACCTCGAGAAAATTAATCAAATTAACTGTTATATTCTGTTCCCATCTTGATGCAAGTGGCAGCTGCCTTCATAGCTTAATGTACACAATGAAAATAAAATATTTGGAAAAACTCACCATGAAATAAAGGAATGGAAAGATGCATGTTACAGGCAGCGCTGTACAGTGCACAAGTAAAAATAAATAAATTAGATGCAAAAATTAAAATAGAGGGAAAAAAAATGAAAGCAGCATCAAAAGACTAAGAAAAATTCATATTGGGAGAGTTACCTCTTGCAATAAAAAGAGAAAAAGAAAAAAGAGTTATCTCCAAGCCTAACCCCGATAAATAATATTTCCCTTGTCTTAATTATAAGATCTGGTAGACTTTTTTTTTTTTTGTGTGGAGAAGTTAAGAGGCAAAATAAGTTAGTTAATTATATCATATGTTGTGTTTTATTATATTATACATTAATTCATAAGTTAAACAAAATAGTTTGAAAAAAACTGATAAATTTAAATACTTTAAAGTCATGTAATTAGCTTTTTTTTTTTTATTTTCAAAAAATCAATTGGGTTGTATAATTAGGACTAGAAGGAATATTGGATACCAACTAATTTCTACAAAAAAAAAAATAAACATGATATTTTATAATAAATGCTCATTTAAATAGGGGGAAGAACAAAGGGTAAATTTTAAAAAATGTTATTGAAATAGGGAAAAGATAAATAGGTGATGTGAATTTGAGAAATCTCATATTAGAATAGGAATTTGAGATTTCAGATTAAATCAAAAGATCAAAATACCCCGAGTTAGGTGAGGGAACAAGTTTTATAAGTTAATAACAACATATGTATTTCGATTAACAACGTGATAATTTAGATAAACAACATTGATAACATGTTTCACAACTTCATATCTTAAAAACTAACACTTATATCAAGTTTAATTTTGAGGGTATAAGTTTCAATAATCAATAACAACATCTGTATCTTTATTAACAACATGATCAGTATTTGGATTATCTACTTTAGTAGCATATTTCACAATTTTATATCCCAAAACTAATATTTATACTCAAGTTTGGGCACAAGTTTCATGGATCAATAACAATATCTATATCTTGGTTAGTAACATGAAAAATTAAATTAATGACGTCAAAAGCACATTTTACAGAATATACGAGAAGATGAGAGAGATGGGGCAAAGGTGTTTAAGTAATTTTAAATCTCTAACTTTTGACATGACGTCTGATATGGGGTTTCAAAAATTCACCTAACCTATTTGTCTTATCTTTATTTCAATTTTTTTTTGGATTTTCCCAAGAACAAATTAAACTTATTTTTGTTTTAAATAACTATTTCATCAGCTAAATCATTTCCCAAAAATATCTCCTCTCCGCGAAAAAGAAAGCAAGGAAAAATAAGAACAATAATTTAGATAACTCATAACCAACCGTTCATGGCCCCTACAAACCCCGGACAGCCGGTGAGGGAATACATGGAAAATTATAAAGTAGCATGGGATGGAGGAAGTAAGCCGAATCTCATACAGGAAATAGCTTGGGTTGTAAAACCAACTTCAATTCGTTTGGGTGGTGCAAACTAGATATGATACAGATGGGATGAGATCCTGCCATAAGTATAATTAGGGGCGACTGCGGAGAATGGTTGGGAGGTTTTACTTGCAAGATCAATAAAGGATCAAGTCAACAAGCCGAATTGAACTGTACTGTGGGGGATATATGTGTGTGTGTGTGTGCGCGTGTGTGTGTGAAGTATTAAAGATATGCTGGGAATTGAAATGGGATTCCAGAAATTAAAGTGGAAGTTGATCAGTGTGATGGATGCGGATGAAGTTACGTTGTTCGAGCTCTGAATGAATAAGAATTTCAACATTAGATCAGAGGATGTTTCTTGCCTTCTAATCAGATGAAAGATGGAGCTGGGAATTGTTCATTTCAAGCATGTATACTTTTGTAAAATGACATACAAGGATCTTGTTGAATCATAATGACAGTTAATCATATGAAATTTGAGAAATGGCAATTAAAGAGCAAAGTATTTACTTCTCCAACAGTAACTATGGCAATAAAAAAACCCATACTCATTCAAAAGCATTGTAACTTTTACAAACAAATAAAAGTACTCACTTGCAAAAATTAAAAAGCTCAGCTGGAAAGAAGTTTAGCGATAAATTATCCACAAATCTATTTAATCTTCGTGTTGCAACTAGCTTTTGAATTTAAAAAAGTCATTAATGTAGAGTTCATATCATTTTTTTAATTAGTCCCTAATCATGATTTGGTGAATTAGGATCTTTGAGTGTTGAGCTCCATCCTTTTCATTTAATTTTGTCTGTAATTTTACCATGATGAAATGCATTTTTTAAACAAAAAAGAATTGTATCTAATAATTTAGGGGCCAATTGCTACAATAATTGTTGGATACGGTAGCAGCCCCAAATTAGAGGAGTCAAAATAATAGCTTTCTTGAAATAGAAATATCAAAACACTCTTATAATTACTGTGGCCATATGTATACACACGCCAAAATATACTATGAGTGCAATGAAGCAGTCCAAAATAAGATGATAATTACTGTAAGTGGGCAGAATTATATTAATGAAATACTTACTGGTGCATATAGTCAACATCCAAATGTAGAGAAGATACTTGAAGGGTGATGCTTGGTTCAATTCGTTGGCTCGATCCACCTTACAGCCTGGGCAGTTCTCATAATAATATCCATTCTTCTTCACCAATGCCTCCCTACCATCTTCATCGCGCTCCATGTTTTATTTGTTTCCTAAAAGATTCTCCTTTAATTTTTCAGTTTTCCAATTCAGAAAATCAATATCAGAAACACTTATTAAATGCAGCAGGAAGGGAAGAATATATAATCAATGAAGAGTTGAAGGAGGAGAAACTTACAGAGAGCTGTTGCCTATTGGAGAGAGTGTGATCCAATAAGGTTGTTGATGAATGATGATGAAGGTGAGAGTATTGGGAAAAGGAAATTATATAATATAGGATTAAGGTTCTTAAATAACCTTCAACATTCCCCACATAAAAAAAAATGAAATTAGTATAGAGCCTCTAAGAAAATAGATGAAAATTGAAAAGTTTAAGCTTGCCATGTGAGATAATTATAAGGAGAGATGTTTGCTTTAGGAAAGGCTTTACCTTTCTTCCTTAGTTTTGCTCTTTTCTTCCACAATCAGAGAATCAGAGACAATGGGTGGGGGATGTCTGCCTTCTCTTGTCCTCTTTTCTTAATGAATAAGGGAATGACTAAGGGGTAGAGAGATAATTTCACAATTACACTTAATATTAGAAAAGTCCTTTAAGACCTCTTTAATAGGAAAACTTCTTATGAAACTTTTTTGTAAATTTGTTTAGTCCTTAAGACTTTATTACCATTTTTCTAAAATTTTATGACACGTTCACGCGGCACCAAATTGACCTTGCCTACGTTAATTTCTTTTTCTACTAAGTTGTACTCCTCTACTCTACTAATCTAAATAAATTAAAACAATGGGTTAAATTAGTTACTTCATGCAGCTCTAAATATAAGTTTTAGTTAATTGTTTTTTTTTGAGATGTTAAAGAAGATAAATACGTAGTTTAATCATATTATATGTAGTGTGTCACTATATAATATATCAGTTTATAAGTTTGCCAAAATAATTTAAAGAAAAATGACAAATTAAATTATTTAAAGTAATGTAATTAGCTTTCTAATTGAAATTCTCTAAAAAAAAATTAATTGGGTCTTATAGTTATGACTAGAGGTATTATTAGCTAAAAATGTGTGTTTGTGTTCTTGACATACACTCTTTATAAGTTATTTGCACTAAATTTGAAACTACTCCTTGATGCTTACTGTCTAACTTACTTTTTTTGTTTTTGATTACAGGAGGCCGGGATCAAACTTGGATTGGGTGTCACATAAGACACTAACTATACCACACGGCCTAGAGGCCATTGGTTGCGTAACTTACTTAACATGTATAATTAATAGTTTAAAGAGAAAATGATAAATATGATGGACAAAATGAATTATGGTCTTATATTTAAAATTAGATCTAACATTCAAATAGTTTTTATGTTATGACAAAAAAAACTAGTTTTTATATTATCGACTGGGGGTAGTATATAAATTATACAAAAATTTCATAGAACTTTATTTTTCTTCTGCATGGAATGTATATTCTTGCAGTCATGAAAATTCTGTGTAGTCAGAACCTATGGGAAAATGTTTCAGGAGTAAATTTACCTGCACCTTATCACAAAAGGTGAAAAAAATAGTTTAGCGTGGTCATTCTCTTCAGAAAATACTTTTAAGACAAAGTTACATAAAAAAATTATTTTAGGCCTAAGGTGATATATTAGAGCTTCATTTGTAATAAGGTTGTTAAACTTACAAGTTTATGTAAACTTGTGGCAAACATGTAAATTCGGATTGTATACTTGAATCATAAACTCGCAAGAGTCTATCTTTACTAATAAATATGTGTTAAAAGTATATAATCTAATAATAAAAAATGGTAATAATTTAATTTAAATATATTTTAAATATGAATAATTGAAATTAAATCATCAACATTTATAATTTATCATATTAAATAAAGAAATTTTTGTGAAATTCATATATAAAGTCATTCAATATGATTAAATCGAACAAAATAATATAAATTTGAGTTGATACAATTTTGTAAGGTAAAAACGTAAAATCAGTATATTCGATAAGTAAACTCGTGGGTTTTATTAAGTCTATGACTAGTACGAGTTCACGTACAAACATAACATGATTTTGTAAGGTAAAAATATAAAATTGATAAATTTAATAGGTAAATTTATGAGTTTTACCGAATTTATGACTAGTATACATTTAAGTGCAAATATGACATAATTTTATAAAGTAGAAACGTCAAATCGATAAAATTAAAGAGTCAATTCACGAATTTGACAACAATAATTTGAAGAAATAAAGTGGGACTTGACTTTTGAGGGGGAAAAGCCTGAAGAGAGCTTTGTTGCTTTATTAATGAAATTGGTTAAAAGATATACATAATTGAAATTCAACATGAATTATTGAAGTGAGTTGTAATGACGTACAAAGTTGCGCTTTGGGACAGACATGATTGGAAGAGTATTCAATTTTTTTCTTTTTCTTTTTTTTGCCTTGGATCGGAAAAGTATTCCGACAGCTTTATTGCGTTAATCTTTATTCACGGCTCTTGTTGAACTAATAATTAATAAAGGCCATTTAAAAATAAATTAATTTCATTTTATATTCATATTGATATACTCCTACCTGGGAATATAACTTATGCTCACCAAGAGTTCCTATAACCGTGAGCCATCTCTAGTTCAAGTGTTCCTAATTGTGGAAAATAGCCAAAATTCATAAATTTCCTATATACATGATTGTTTTTTTTTTCTAAAAAAATGAACCTTTCTAAAAAGGGCAATTCAAAAATTCTTCGTATGTAGTACAGTACATTTCTTCGTAGGATAGCATTTTGATTAATGGACTTTGTAAAGTCAAGATGGAAATGAAGAGCAAAAATTTGATTCCGGATATTGTCACCCATAGTTCTCTTGTTGATGGTTGGTGCAAATCTGGTAAAATGTCATGTGTGCGTGATATTATTTATGAGAGGTCAATCCCCAAACATTAAATTTTACACTATCTTGTCAAATCGATTCCGGAAAAGTTTCCATCTTGACGAAGCAATTACTTTATTCCAGCGAATCCTTAACGATTACTTCATTAGAGTTTTAACTGTTAATAACATTAATTTTCCTTTATATCAGCATCAGCCATTATTGTCTTTAGTGTCTCTCTCACTAAATGTTGTAATTCTGGACTTTTTGGCTTGATCAATGATGTGCTACTATGCTTTCCGATACTTGGTGCTTTGTCTCTCGCAAAATCCAGTTCTTTCTCTGGGGCTGATAATGTGATGCTTTACTTGGTCTTTTGAATTCTTTTGTGCTGCTATGTGATTTCTGTGACTCTCTCTAAAGAATGTGTTGGGAACTGATACCTTAAACTGTAAAAGAAGATAATTTTTGGTTGCCTTTGGCGTGTTTCTCATCAAAAGTTTTTGTATAGAAGAACCAACGGTGGTTGGATTAAATGCAAGAATTTCTTTTAAGCAAGGTGGAATACTTGAACCTTGTGGGTAGGGGGAAAAAAATCACATTGATAGAACTACCTCTTATTGAATCTAATAATACACAAAATATAACCCACTAATATCAGATATAAGATAAATTATATGCATGAAAAAACTGTATTCGACAACTTGAAATTCAAATTCCATTCAAAATAGTACATTCCATTAATACTATGACCATGTTGGTTCAATCATAAACAACCATCAACTTACCCAAACATACATATAAATGGCTCCCACTAATTAGCCACCTTCACACAAATATCTCAAGACTGATGATTTCTTCATCACTACAAGCTTAAACTACAGGCCTATTGGCATATCATTGTGACTGCTCTGAAGCCGAAGCCGTTTTCTTCTTCTCAGCCAGGAATGGTTTGAACATCAGGAGAAGGCCCAGCATTTCTATTAGGTTCAGCGCAAAAAACACCAAATGTGTACCTGTAAGTTCAATGTCCCAAAGATGGTGAGCCTTACATTACAGAATTGCAGCTCCTCAGCTCACTGATATGAAGTCAAGATGTAGGGGACTGGGTCTGATGTGTTTCTCTTTAGTGAATTTCCATGTTCATTTTTTTTTCTTTTCAAGTTAATATAGAAGAGATGTAGAAGATAAGAAAATATGCCTATGATACGTTAATTAATCATAAAATATGAATCCAGATCCCATGACATGTTATTGAGGTGTGTAAAATGCTTCGTTTTATATTTTCATACACAAACTTTATCAGAAATATATATTTTTTTAAAAAAAAATAAATGTAACTAAATTTTTTCATACCAGGAAGGAAGGAAGCATTTAATCGTTTTTGTGACCAGGTTAATCTGCATTCACCAAGATCATAATCAGTGAACTGCGAATAAGTTAAAAGTATTATAGGAAAAAAAAAGGTGAAACAGAGAAATAAAAATCAAGTGCAAACTTACATAGCACCACCAGCGGCAGGGCCAACTGCTTTGAAAAGTGACATAGCAGTCATAGCAACACCATTAGCTGCTCCTCTTTGATGTTGTTCCTGTTTTGCCCAATCAAGCATGCCAAATATTATTAGCCCAACCAGGTCATGATAACATCAGAACTTCACATAAGAAATCAAAAGGGCAAAATGAAATAATGAACTGAACTTGAAAAAAGAATTTACCACTGCTCTGTTTTGTAACAGGAATAAACCTGTATCAATTATTGTCTGCCAAAGAAAAATTGACAATAGGAAATATCATTATGCAGATATATGTTTCGTTAAGGAGATGGTATACTATTTATGAGCAATTACAATGTTACTATTCTGGTTGGTAAAATAAAGGAACACATTAACTTACAGGGAAACATAACATAAAGACAGAAGCAATAGTGATCACTAGGTGCAGTGAGAAGCCTGACAACATGGCTATGAAAGGGTAACTTTGCAAGAGAGGTATGGATAAAGCCTGCACAGTACAGTAACCCCAAATAATTGTACAGATTCTTAAAAACAAACTGACAATGAAAATGCTGATTCATGGTAATCATTATTGCGTGAAAGTGAAAGCTAACCGCTGCGATGCGAGCAAGATTAATGGGTCCAGCTACTTTCTCCAAAGGTGGATAAAGGAAGATTTGGTTGAGCAAAAGAGCAAATCCTATCCAGTTCAGCGAAGTTCATAGCTAATCAGCATAATTTCTTACCCCATGTTTGCATTGAGAGATAATTAGAGATGAAAGAAAATTAGGAGAAAAAATTTTTAAAAATAATAAGTTTTTTTTACTATTTATAAAAGTTTTTAAATCCAATATTCATTTTCTTCCATTTTTTCCCAACTTTTCTCTCCATCCAAACACACTATCAGAAATAGATACACCATACTAATTATAATTTATAAGTAAGAAAACACTATATCTGGAAATTCGTAGCCATAAAGGATGTTATGCCTGATATTGAAAGAACATCACCAACATCATTTGTTGTAAAGTTCAAACCTCCCAGCTCTAAAGGACTCACAGCCCATAATGAGAAAACCTGCACAAAGTAAAACACCACAAACTTAGCATTAAAGAAGAAAGACAAGAAGCTCATTTTGCTAAAAAAAGATGAAGTCAGTTGTAAGATAAAACTTGCTGTTATTATTCTATTAATCAACCAAATGATAAAATAAAAATAAATAAAGGGTTAAGTAACAAATCCGCTTTGAAAGTTTTCTCAGTGTCTTAATGTTGCTCTGTAAGTTTTTTTTTTGTCTTAATGTTGCCTTATAAGTTTTAAAACAACGCAATGTTGCCCATTCGTTAACCCAAAGTTAGGTTTAACCGTTAACTTTGACTTTGACTTTTTTTATTTTTAAGGCTTACGTGGATGATAACTCAGCTAAGGTTTTAATCCAGGTGGCAGTGGATAAAAATAAAAAAACAAAAATAATCCACATCTAC
>JBAGKO010000008.1:24784542-24796719 GCA_037177275.1 Acacia concinna
GACAACCATTTAACGACTGAACAAGATTACACCACTCGCCACCCTTAACTTTAGGGTGGGCGTGCAGTTTTTTTTTTTCTTGAAAGGCAAGCGCAATGCACTTGAGATTTACATGAGTCAAATAGTATATGCAATGACCTAAAATAGGAGAGAGAAAGATCTAAATCAGGTTTGGTCAGCTAACATTAGATCTAGACATGGACCTGGCGGATTGCTAAGAAAGAGAAGTTCCATGTTTGCGTGATGAACCATGTTAGCTATGAAATCAATACACTAGAGTGAATCTATGTGAGAATGAATGATTTGTAAGTCCCAAGAGGAGTAGATGAGTGATTTGGCTGCTAGTATCTCGGGCTTCATAGGGTAATTTGGTGCCCCATCATACATTAGTGTTCGAATCGCCTCTGTCAAGTCTGAGAACAGCTAGATCTTACCGAAGCCCTTCAATTTGCAAAGTTGTAGTCCTGCATATATAGCAAGAATCTCTTCCATTGTAGGTGAGCAAGTTCCAAGTTTTTGCATGAATCCTCCCAACCATCGTCCTCTATGATCTCATATGAGCCCACCGACCGATGTTGTCCAATTTGACTTAACCGATCCATTTACATCTATGCTCACATAGCCTTCTAGAGGAGGACACGATTTATCTTCCGTTTTGCTTGTAGCGTTGTAGACTTTGTGCTTTAGCCTTCCTTTGTCGACTTCTTCTAAGAGCAGGTGCTTGCAATGGTGTAGTAATGATGAGTGCGGGTTGCTTTTTCCTTCCATTGCCTGACTGCATCTATTTTTCCAGATAATCCAGCAAATCAACCCAAAGATTTTTAGCCATGGCCACCTTTGATAGTTTTTAGATCCAACACTGCTTTGATTGTTCCAACGTAGCCATTCCTGCAAATTACCACTAAAAAAAGTACTATAGTATATAGGGTTCACAACAGAAAGCCATATAGAGCTAGCAATATGACAGTCTCTCAAAACATGCAAGATAGTTTATTCACTTTGAAACTCAAAAGGGCAATCATTGGAATCAAACAAACCACAAGTTGCTCTCAAGAAATTTGTTGGAAGACTGTTATAGAACACTTGCCACATGAAGTATTTTGCTCTTTCAGGAATTGGCCACCGCCATATACTCATCCAAAGTGGACCAGGAGCTTGATTTATTTGATACCTCAGAAAGTTATAGGCAAACTTTATGCTAAAGAGACCATCCGAAGAAGGTCTCCAAAATAAGGAATCCTCATTCACTTGAGTTGGGGAGGGAGGAGGCATTTCCATAATCTAATTTACAACCCAGTTAGGAAGAAAAAGACTTAATCTACCCAAATCCCAGTTGCCAATGGAAGTTACAAAATTGGCGACATAGCTATCATGATTAATGAGGTGATGGTTTCTATCAACGTAATGGAATAAGGGAAGTTCCAGGTTAGACCATAGTTCCCACCATGCGTTTGTACTCCTACCATTTCAGACTCTACTACCAACCCTTTTCCTGAAAGCATCCCACATAGTGACCACTGCACTCCAAACAGCCGATTGATTTGACTTCCTCACTACGGTTGGAAATTTTCCATCACCACAACTGTATTTGCTCTTAATGCACCGAACCCATAATGCATCACTCTTAGTCACCAAAGCCCAACATATCTTTATGATGAATGCTTCATTTTGGCAAGATATATCTTTAAAGCCAAGACCCCCCATTGACTTATCACATTTAATTTTGTTCCAAGTAATAAGGTGCATTTTCCTTTCTTGCTCCCTATGATTCCAAAAGAAATCTCTACTTAGTTTGTCAATTTCATTTAGAACACCTTTGGGAACCATAAGAGATTGCATTTGATAGGAAGGGAGAGTAGATAAGACTGATTTGATGAGGATAGATCTCCCTGCCATACTTAGAAATCTACCTTTCCAATTTGAGAGTTTTTGTCGGGCTCTAGAGATCAAAGACGCAAAAGTTAACTTGGTCTGATGTTTATGAAGCAAAGGAACGCCCAGATATTCTGTTTAGAGTTATGATGTTGTAGGCAACCTGACAAAGAGAAGAAAGGAGCTTATCCGTAGACTTGAGGGTATTAACATGCAATTACAAACTAATAACCAAGGCGGGCTTCTAAGATTACAATCTAAACTCTGGAATGAATATTCCAAAGTGATAAACCAAGAAGAGTTTATGTGGTTTCAGAAATCTCGTTGCAATTGGCTCCAGTTCAATGAGAAGAATACATGTTACTTCCACATGTAAGCAAAGATGAAACGTCAAAGAAACATCATTGAGGCTCTTCAAAATGATGCAGGAGTTTAGATATATGATCAAAGAATTCTTGAGGATATGGCAATTGATTATTTCAGGAAGCTCTATTTCATTGATGATAACGTCCAACCGATGAATCATGGCCAAAAGATTTTTGATGCCTCCCACAATCATCTCCTGAATATCTTCAAAAAGATATCTCTAGCATTGAGATAAAAACTGCAGCTTTTGAAATGGGTGCTTTCAAGTCACCTGGCCCTAATGGTCTGAACCCTCATTTTTTCCAATCTCAATAGGCGTTGATTGGTCATAAGGTGTGTGACTTCATCGCATCTGCTTTCAAAGATCCATCCAAAGTTAAGGACATGAACCAAACCAATATTGTTCTAGTCCCTAAAATTGACCACCCAACTTCTCTCAAGGACTTAGACCTATATCTCTTTGTAATGTGTCATACAAGATTCTCAGTAAAGTTCTCTCAAATCGTTTGAGGAAGTATATGGATTTTTTAATTGATCCTACTTAGTGCAGTTTTATCAAAGGAAGACAAAGCTGTGATAATATCATCTTGGCTCAGGGTGGGCGTGCAGTTAAAACAAAAAAGTTCAATAACAAATGTGGACTAACTACTAGTAATAGGTTTTAATAATATAAAATATAAAAAAATTTCAAATCTTTCTAATCAACAAGGCACAAAATATAAACTGATTTGTTAAATACTAAACATGCATAAAAAAATGAAAAGTAAAATGACTGAATTGAGGCAAATATAATATTTAAAATTCTTCCTCCTAATATGCCTCTTGTAAGTTGAGGGTTGTATACGATGGCTTCCCTTACCCGTTGTTGTAATAAATTTGGGAAAGATCCATTGTAGGCCTCAATTAGGATATTCCAAATAGTAGTTCCATCTTTGAAAAATAGATGACAATATAATGACAAAAAAAACCACCTTTGAAACATATATGATTACCTTTAAAAAATATCATATTTGGAACAATATTTAACACTAAAAATCTCATCATACGATGCATATAATAATATAATCTGATCTTTTAAATCGTAAATCCTCACAAACTCATCCCAATCGTTTTGCACCTTAAAAACCTCAAATTCAAAAACCTTGCCAAACATACGTTGATATTTCATCACAATAAACATATTATCTCCTTTGGAATACTCCACTAGATATGCTTGTTGTGCTGAGTTCAATAATAAAGTAGATTAATAACATTTTTATATTCTATAGCTCTCAAAGGAAAAGGCCTCACATCATTGTAGCCAAATTTAAATATGTCAACTATGTGAAATTTCCTCTTTCTCATAGCATACAACTTTTCATTATGGTTAAATGAAACATTAACATAATAGCCTTTATCTTGGCAATGGTGTTCATGAGCTTTCCATGTACTACCATTAGTCTTGTACAAAGCTAAATCCCTGTATTGATCAACAATCGCAATCATAACAACTCTCATAGATTTATATAATGATAATGCAAAATCTTGAGCATAGAGAAAGTGACATTTAAATTTAGGTGTGACCTTAGACAAATGAGGGAGATTAACCCGAACATTGGGAAGATATTCACAAGTTGGATGAAGTCGTTGGGAGAATAGTAAACATACCATCATCCTTTAGAGTATCCAAAAATGTTTGGTTCTTAATTTTTGAATGGTCTTATTCCTATTTGATGACATTTGACTTGGTCGTTGTATATTGTTACGTAGAATGATGAGTTGATAGTGAGACCAATCAGCTGGGGTGTCCTTAATTGCTTTAGGGTTTGACAGTTCTTAAATGGAAGAGTGAGTTGACTTACGAACCCCAATCAATTGAAGTTGATCTTTAATTGATCAGTAACTAAAAAGGTCAAGCTCAAAGAGTCTTTTCTCCCTTCTAATTATTAAAATATTATTCCTTTCCCTTCAAAGAAAGCTTCCCCAATTTAATAGGAAAATTGGGGAAATTTTTTCCATTGCAGCTTTTATTATTGAGGGGGCATAAGTCAAAATTTATTACTGAAATGTAGTGTGTACAAATTAGATAGAATAAAATCATGGGAAAATTGCGTTTTAGTCCCAACCAAAGAAATATACGACAAAAAGGTCCTGTGAATTCCTGTATTTGCAAAAAAGTCCCACGGGACTTTTTTGCAATTAATTTCATTTGTCAAATGTCCCTATTGCCCTTATTCACAATTGTTGTCATTAATAACTAGATCTGGCTCCATTGACAATTTCTTCAAAAATATCACACATTGTTGTCATTAACAACTATCGGTGCCTTTAATAACAACTATATCTGGCTCCACTGACAGCTTCTTCAAAAATATCACAATTGTTGTCATTAACAACTATATCTCGCTCCATTGACAACTTATTCAAAAATATCACAAATTGTTATCATTAACAACTATGGGTGATCTCAATGACAACTACATCTGGCTCCATTGATTATTTTTAAAATTAAGCCTAATATATTTTCAGAATATTTGTAACTATATAAATAAATAGCATTGTTGGAAAAAAAAGTATAACTAAAGAGCACTAATAAGAATTATTGCCTTGTGTCGAGAAATTAGTAGTAGGAAATAAAAGAATTATGCCAGAAATGAAATTACTTTAGTTGGCAGCAGAAGAATTAATGTTCTAGTTTCAAAGAACTTTTTGCTTCCTTCATAGTACATCTTTGTTTTGGTTAGATAAAAGCAATAACATGTCTTTGCCTTTCAACCAATTGCTACTCAATTAACTTGTAAAAAAAATTAGAAGACCAATATATTTTTTTTTTATATAATAAAATTTTTGGAAGGAAGTCGGACTCATCCACAATCTAAGGGCAGGACAAATCTTCATTACCAATATATACATTTCACAACTCCTTTTATATATATACAGTTGTAGTTTATTGCAATTAATGGTCATTCGCGCAGTTAATGGTTTATTAAAACATAAGTAGAAATATTATATAATGCAATTTTATGTGAGAAAATTGTAACTAGGTCCCAATTAGATAATTTAATTATAACTAAGTCTCACGAAATCACTAAATTACAATGAACCCCAAGGAACTTGAGTGCAATTAATTTTAAAGTTGAAAAGACATATATACCCTCTTCAATTAAAATTGAATACATCGATTTTGAAGATTTTGTAGCATACATCTTTAATAAAAAAATATATCTCTTTTTGAAGAATGTGAGAATTATTTGATGATTGACAATAAGTTTTCAATTTTTAGGTCTAGAAGATAAGGTTTTATTTTACATAATAAAGGGCAAATCTATCTTTTCACTTTTATAATTAATTGCACCTAGATCTTTTAGGAGCTCACGGCAATTTGGTGATTTCGCAAAACCTGATTGCAATTAAATTTATTAATTGAGACCAACTTACAATTTTCCCTTTTATGTTTTCATCTTATTCTTCTCTTAAACCTTTGTTTTAAAAATCATAAAACAAAATTTGAAAGTTGATTTTGCATACAACGGTGGATGACGTCAAATAATGGTAGCAGATGAAGATTAACGCTCCCCATTCTGAGATCTAAACTTTAACATCTGAGATTTATTACATTATTAATTTATTGTTATAATATTAATTAATAAAGAAGCTAGTTAATAGTTTAAGTAATTATATTCATACTATTATATTATCTAATCTCACCCTCCAGAAAATACAAGATTGTTAATAATTCAATTTAGTTCATTGATATACTTCCTCATGTGGATGATGATTCTGTTCTTCTCAACCAACCAACACCACAGTCAAACATTGACTCAGTCCATTGATATGATGAATGCACATAGTTCACAAAACTCAAAATGTTCAACTACTAATGTTTTAAGTAAAAAAATTATTTTTAAAAAAAAAATCTGACAATTAAGATATTATAGTTCTTTTAAATGCCGTATACATTAAAATGAATTGTTAAAATATAATTAAAAAAATTAAAGCTCAACTGTTCAGATTTCTATGCTCATCAAAGTGATCACCACTAAACTCATTCCTTCACAAATATCTTCTAGTCTTATATTAAGGGTTGTTTGATTGGGGATGAATAGGGAGGGGGAGGCTAAACTTCCCAGAAAGCAAGGCTTATCAGTTATATATCATTCAGAAGCAAAATATAAAATTAAAACGGGCAAACATAAGAAGTTTCTTATCCTAAAACATAACATATCTTACAAACTTTAGTTACACACAGATGACATCACTAAACTACAAGAGTACATCAAGACCTAACTACACACAAACTACATAGTGCCATGAATATCACACAAGGCATGTCCCCTTTCTAGTATAAGAAGTCCATGCATTCTCTAGCAAGTTAAGTTCTTCAAAACAACAACTTCACAAACTACTTGTTTCCTACAAAATAAAGAGCCCCAGCATTTACTTCCCAGTCAAGCATACCTAGGTTTATATAAAAGTATGATGCATCCACAAAATTGGAGCTTGATCTGGTTCTCCAAAATAGCTGCAGAATCTACAAGGACAAGAAATAAACCCCATCAAGGTAAAGAAAGGAAGAACTTAAGTCCAATTTATAAACATTTGTTATCTGGTTGTTCAATAGAAGTGTGGCAAGTGATTTTTAGGCTATGAAAAGATGCTAAGTTATAAACCATGTCCACATACCTGATAGAAATAACTAATAAGAACTTACCCTGAGTCCTGTTCATATTAAAAAGTATGAACACGTGCTTAATAATAAAATCCATAAAACAACAGTAAAACAAGTTTATTTGTTAACTTACAAGTTCACAACAAAATGTGAATTTTTTTTTTTTACAAAACCACGTTACACAAGAGGGATTGAACACCTTGCACTGGAGACTAAGTTGAAATTAAAAACCTTTTTGTAGAATGAAACGCCACAAAGGTGATATTATTAGTCAACATTTATATGATATCCATATCCAGTAAGAGTGAAATCAGATGCCATCTAAAATAGATAAAGCATATGAACTTAGAAGTTAGAACCTAGATGAACCGAAAATAATCAGGAATGTCAACATCTTATACATTTGCATGGCCAGCCACACCACAGAGCATTATTTATCATTATTTGTCAAATATGAATTTTGACAAACTTCATAAATAAAACAGTCGTTATAAAATCGCTGCATTCATTATGAAGATCATATGTGAAAAAACTGAGACATTTTAAAAAAAAGAAAAGAAAGAAAGAGGGAGGGATTCATACCTTGATAAAAAGTGCATTTCCAAACACATGCCTACGGGTTAACAACTGCAACACAAATCATCATCCAAAAAAACCACGGCACTTTGATGATCCACATAAGCATTTTTTTCTGCCTCTGGGCATTCCACTGCCCTCAGTACGATTAGAATGGGAAACACCATAGTCGTATGTCAACTCTGTCATTGGGGGAATGTGTTTGAGAGAGAAAAATGCAATATGAAGAAAGGACTGATTGTTTTCTTCATATACAACTGGCTGCCAGAAAACATTTGGGGAGCAGCTATGGTTCATGAATCTAGCCACATTTCCGCACTCTTTAGCACTTATAACCAGAGGAGATGGAATATCATAATCCTCACTAGAGTCATTTGAACCCACTTCTTCCAACAACTGAGGGGTATGATTCCACTTGAATGGAGGATAAACACGGTTAGTATTAAAAGCATAATCATCTTTCATTGCTAACTCCTCATTTTGATTTAAGTTTCCTTTCTCAATAACTTCTCCAGCATATTCACAGATAAAAGTACCAGCACGAATAGGATCCCATGACCGCAGAGCCCATCCTCTATCCCTTGTTTTGAATACTTCGAAGGCATACTTTAAACCCATCTGGGATACTCGATTTTTGCAGTTAGGGAAACAATGACACGTGGGGCCACATTCATGGACTAATGGCTTACGACCAACTAGAAAGCCATTGCCAGTATACGGAAAATCACCTTCATTTCTCCGAATACAAGAGCAATTCAGATCACCAGGGTTACATGGTTTTGTGCAGTTGCAGCCATTAGAAGACTGCATTAGGCTGAATGGTTTTGGATATCTGAGAGAATGAAAATAAGTGAAACTACTAAGCAATCTCTCATGGTCAACATCATTGACAAGTGATACAGGAATGCTCTCAGCTCCTGAAGAGAGATCTGAAAGAATAAGTCCAGTCCTTGAAGAACGGTCTGTCTTCCACTTCTCAATTGATTTCCAAACAGAAAATGCACTAAGCTGTCCCGGCATTCTCACCAACTTGTACTTGAAAACACCACTGCCATGTTTACCCTTTTCTATCCATGAATCCTGAATTTTGTACAAACCATCATAGACATAGATTTTTGCATTTGGATTTGTACCATCTTTCATGCCCCGGATGACTCTCACTTCATTGTGCCGTCTTGAACTCCTTTCCAAAGCAAGATTACCCCCTTGAAGCTTCTGATCAGCTGCCACCTTTTCTCTCTTGCCAAAGTTCCCACTCTGTCCGCTATAAATTAAAACATCATCATCATCTGCATGGTCATCATATTCATAAGACGAAACAATGCTTATAGCCAAAGGTTCTTCCTCAACCCCACTCTTGAGGGTCAATGAGTCAATCCCACCCATGGACTGAGAATGTAGCCCTACTACACATAATTCCATTCTGAAAAAGAAAATGTCCCCTATCTCGACTCCGGGAACTACACCTACCCTCCTGTTCTTGTTAGTTCGAATGCCAGCAGTCATCAATATATTGCCAGATTTTAAGTCTCCACGCTTGGTTACCCCGGAAATAAATTCCCCAGCATCTGCAAGTTGGCCAATTCTTCTTCGGAGAGCATCAAACTCTATGAGTACAAGATTAACCACTTCCCGGTTACCATCAGCTAGTTGTGCAGGGCTAATACCAACTACAGAACTTAAACCAATTAGTGATTCTTGGCTCTTGTAGGTCTTTTTTTTAGATGATCTTGAGCTGCTCCCACGAAGCGCTCCACGTTTCGATGGGGTAGAGTCTATAGGGCTTCTAAATGAACGGAGGGGAGTAGGCATCGGAACATTCAGGGTCACTCCAGAGGGAGGAGCATCCTGATTAGGATCAGCCCATGCATGTGATTCTTGAGGCCCACCAAAGGGAAAAAAAGGAGCAAACCCAGAAGGATACTGACCAGAAGAAGGACCCTGAGATGACATTGGGAAAATTGGTAACATGCAACGCAGTGGTTTAACATCCAAAACGGTGGACTTGTCAAAAGAACTGGATGAAGGAACAGAGTTTTGGCCTAACCCTCCTTCCATTGCAGACACCCAGCTTCAAACCCACTATTTTCCCTCAAGAACCTACCCACTATCTTGTTTCCCCTCTTTTATAGAGATGTGTGCTTCGAGAAGACACGCCCAAATGTGTCACGGTAATTTCATCCTGAAAGCCTACAAAACCCCATATGTAAATAAGGTAGCGAATGAAATTTTACTGAACAAGTCACAACAGAAAAATTGACACAATTTATCGAAATTCATGAAATGCTTAACAAATCAGCGAAGCAAATATTCCCGGTAAGAAAAAATTGACGAGAAGAAAATTTTACTTTACCGTGTGAAGGTGATTGAAGATTGCAGGTGCTCTTCTTTCAATTAGGGAAGGGAAGAGGCGAACTTGAAGAAGCAGAAAGAGGACGCATAACGCAGAGAAATGGGTATCTCGTAAGGCGGAAATTGAGTTGATGACTGTCTAAGTGAACAATGTGATGTACGAAATAGTCAAAGGCGTTTTGAAAAAACCAAAACACATCCACCCACGTGCGCATGCGATATGTGTATCTCGTAATTAAACATTATGTGATTCCTAAACCCAAAAAAAAAAAAAAAGATTATGTGATTTTTGATTTGCTATGCAATAAAAAAAATTGAATCTTAACATAATTAACTTTCTTTTTTTACAACATAATTAACTCTTTTAACATTACTTTTTGTCCATTTGGATTAACTTTTGAAAATCATTTTTATAGATTTCAAGATAAGTATGTGAAAATAGTTTTATCTGCGTTTGTACAAATTTAAATTTTATAATTGAAACGAAATGGACCCGGAACAGTAAAGAAACTAATTATATTAATAGAGAAAATTAAAATATTTAATTAAAAAATGCATAGATATGGTATTAAAAATTGAATGAAAATATGAATACCTAAAAATGATTTTGCTTTTAAGAAAACAAATCTTTATATATTTAAGGTGTTAATTTACATTATTGTTTAAAATCTATTAATTTTTTATTTATGTTCTTTTTTTCTTTTCTTTTCTTTTCTTTTTTTGGCTAACTTTTATTGCTATTTCATACCTAATGTACAGAGAAAGTTGGAGAAAACTCCCTTAAAAATTTTATTAGTAAGGAGAATATGACACCATTTTATGCATAAGGATTACATATTTTCAATAGGGAACTTTTTTCAAATTTTCTCTAATGTGCAAGGTGTGTATTTGAGATGTGAAGTTTTTCATATCTATTATATCAACTATCTCATCATATGCAACCATACATTCTATTTTTAAAATATTATTGTTATTTAAGATAATTAAAAAGTTGTATTTCATTGATACAATTGTTAAGTTTATATACAAGATAGATGAGGCGTAGAATTAATTACATACGTGTTTAGAATCAATCCTAATTAATACATTAATCAATCCTAATTAATATAAGAATATTTCCCTATTTACAACATTTTCCAAGTGCCTACCATTAATTATCCCATGAACATGTTCAATCATTTGTCTTTGTTTGAACAAGTCTTGAGTTCTGGATAGCTATTAGATCCAATAATTTAGAATTCACGAACAATAGGTTATTAACTAATCCAAATGACAATAAACTTGATAATTAGGGTTATCCAATACTTGGATTAGTTCTTTAGGCCCAATTAAGTAGCTAATGTGTACATTAGGCCCAAGCTCCATTAAATTCGAATGGGCTAAGTGCTGACTATATTTCTCATTTAACTTTGAAAAATCATAACTAGTTCTACAAACCTCCAAATTGGGTATTTCAAATCCCTATGTGACCCTTATTAAGTCTAATTTACAAGAAAAATATTTACTCCTGCATTCCTCACTCACCCAATTCCATAATCCATCATAACCTACTACTATCACAAGATAGCTTTTAGAATCTTTACCAATAAAATTTGAATCTCCCAATGTACTTGTCCAACTATTACAAATTATCCTTAAATTAAAGCCTATTGAGTCCACTTTATTTCTATAAACTTTCACGAGTACTATAGTACATTTGACTAGAAAGAAATAGCTCACAAACAGGATGCCACAAAACAACTTCCATATTTCATGTCCAAATTGCAAAAATTATAATTAATTCTAGGAAACTCCAATTTGACTGATTCCAAGCCCATATAAACCTATTTGAGTTTAAAATAACAATGTATTTTTCTGGAAATATTAATCTCACTTTTCCTAGAAATCCAGAAAAGTGTATCTACTCTAGATTTGGTTCCAGAAACAGGGCAAAACTTTTAAAAATTATATCTTTTTATTCACAAGATTTTGGATAAGATTTGGACCATTTTTGTGTTAGATCCTATGTTTTGATGATTACTAAACATAGATGGATTTGAAAAAGTGTTTTAATTATGATCAAACTAAAGGAAAATTACTTAAGTAAGTGTACTTGAGTAATATCCATTTAGTACGAAAGAAAAAATATATTTTTGAACTAAGTCATAAAGGTTACTAGTTTTCCATCCTCTAGTGTACAATGGATCCTCGAGGGTATCCAGCCTTCCCATAATGGCAAGGTTTGTGGCAAGCCTTGCCATAACAGCAAGGTTTTGAAGAAAACCTTGCAAGTTGGCAAGAAGGAACCCCAGCCTAGAGGGTGAGGTCAGCAAGGTTTGGCTCCAACCTTGTAGTGGGTGCAAAGCTAGACCAAAACCTTGTTG
>JBAGKO010000008.1:24804804-24823771 GCA_037177275.1 Acacia concinna
TTGAGAGAATTGAAAAGTTGTATTTCATTGATACAATTGTTAGGTTTATATACAATATAGATTATAGGTAGAATTAATTACATACGAGTTTATAATTAATCATAATTAATATCTGAATCAATCCTAATTAATATAAGAATATTTCCATATTTACAACAATTATTACCTCCGATCCTAATTATAAAACATAGTTATTTTTTTTTTTAGAAAAGTTAAGGAAGTAAAATAAATTAGTTAATATATTTTGTATTATTTCATAAGTTAAACAAAATAGTTTGAAAAAAATTATAAATTTTAATAATTTCAAGTAATGTAATTAGCATTTTTAGCATTCTCCAAAAAATCAACTGAGTTTTATAATTAGCATGAGAGGGAGTATCATTTAACTACAAATATGCATAAAAAATAAGACACCTAAAATTAATATTCGAACGCATTTAAAATATTTTCACATTTTCCCTTTATTTCCTTTGTTTCTTATTTCAATAATTGAATTAATTTTGAACTATTCATATTTTTTTAATAATATGGAAAAACATTATCACAAAGCACCCATTACATCAAAAAGCTTCTATTTAAGAAATTAAGCAAGTACGTTTTTTATTCTTAAGATGAAGAAAACAAAAGAATAACTTAGGCATGTTAATGAATTTGATTTAGTGAACCTTGACACCAAAAATTTGCATGAAGATATTGCCCACCATCAAACTAGATCCCAAATTGCACCATCATTCATAGAAACTCATTAAGGGAGACATCATCTCCTTACTTTTATACCATAAATAGAATATAAACTCACATTTTCACAAAACTCCTTCATGCTCTGATACCACAACAGAACATAAACCTAAAATAATAGAGAATAGAAAATATGAAGCTTTTGTTCTCTTTATTTTTTTTAGCACACCACATATTTATATTACATTATCTAAAATATTTTTTAATAAACATGTTAAATGGAGAATAAATAGGGTTAATATTAAAAGCATAGTCATATTTCATTGCTAACTCCTTATTTTGATTTAGGATTCCTTTGTCAATAAATTTTTCAACATATTCACACATAAAATAATTGACATGAATAGAATCCCAGGAAGACTTTGAAGGAATTCTTTAAACCCATCGTCAATACTCTATTTTTGTTCTTAGAGTCTATTGCAAAAACCACCTTCATGTCTCCTAATAGAAGAGCAATTTAGATCAGCAGGGCACTATTGTGTGTATTTGTAACCATTAGAAGAATGCATTGAATTTTGGGTATTTGAATGATCAAGATATGTGAAATCAATGGACAATGTCAAAACATAATTGACAAGATACAAGAATATTCTTAGAGAGATATGAAAGAATAAGTACTTGAAGAACTGTTCGTACTCTACTTCTCAATTGATTTCCAAATAGAAAATGCAATGTCTAGACATTCTCACTAACTTGTACTTAAAAATATTCATGTTTACCCTTTTCTATTCATTCTGTAGATACCATCATAGACATATAATTCCACGTAAATGGCATATTTACCCTTTTCTATCCATTCTGTAGAGACCATCATAGACATATAATTCCACGTAAATGGCGCATAAATATACCGTTAATATTAAATATAATAGGGGTAAAATGAGATAAAGACTAAAAATTTTCTAATTGTTAGTCTTTATCTCTTACTCAAGGTGCTGAATTTGCTAATTGTTAATAGATTAAGTGCTTGGTAGTTGTGGATATTAGGATTGTTCCATGGATTTTCTGCGCTTGTCATTTCCTAATTCCCCGTGTGGGATGATTTAGCTGTTGTGTGCTAATGGTGGCTTGGTGGATATCTAGGATTGATGTGGTTGTGTGCTAGCCTTGACACTGTTAAGGGTTGTCCATGCTTGTGTTTCCCAATTTTTCACCTACTTTTAGTGTGAATCATAGTGTGAACCCGCTTTAGCCTTCAGAGTTATTGCTAGTAAAGATTGAGTTATTGGTTGATTTGACTGAATTGGATGCTAGTGGAGGGGAGTATGGATGCATGAATAGAGATAAATCATTGGTCCCACATGATTCATAAATTAATGAAAGTTTGAGGAAATTGAAGAAATCATTGAAGAGCAAAGAACTTACTGTGATTGTTGATATTCCTAGTACTCAGTGTGACACTATGTGTGGTGTTTCATCATTGATAAAATTTCATAGGGCCACACTGGTGGGTAAATATAAGGTTAGTATTAAATGTAAGGGTAAAATGAATTAAAAGACTACAAAATTTTGTCCATACAAAATACTCAATAATGATACTCAACTTACAAAATATTGACACTTGATACTCGACCTAAAAAAATATTGATACTCAATACTAATACTCATACTAGATACCTATTTAGGTTCTTCTCAATTATCTTCGACATGCAAGGTGTGAGTTGAGATAAATTTAAAAGAAAATATTTGAGTTTATTTTTTAGTTTCTTATCTCTTTTGTATTAAGTTTTTGCAATCACATGCGTCCTATTTTTAAAATATTACAATTTAACTATAAATTCACATTAAAAAATAGGATATATGATCATATGTGATTAGAAAGGATATATTATTCTCTCTTGGCCAGCTATCCTTTTTATAGAGGAACCTATAATGAGTGGAGGATTAGTCCTTAGTCTACCGGGCTGGAGATACCTTACGAAAGTAAAAAAAAAAAAAAAGGATGTATTGTCCATATATATGTTAGAATATTTTTCATGTTTTCCCTTCAATTCGTTTGTGTTTCTTATTTCAATGATTGAACTAATTTTGAATTATCGTATATATTTTTATAATAAGAAAATTTACTTTTTGATCAAATGGAATTTTTCTATTTCTTAATTTCTGAATTGTTTATATTGTATGTTTACAATTTTTTTATTTATTTGTTTTCTATAATCTAATATTTCAATAACAATTGTACAAAATATTAAATTTAAACCATTCAATTTAATATAATGGTTAGGATGCCAAGTTTAAAGAATTTCCAAAGAATTATTATCCAAGATTCAAAATTATCTCAAATTTTGATACTTTATTGGGGATGGATTGAATTGATTAACTTTTTTATGGAAAATATTGTTTTTTTAATAAATTTAAAACTTTAACATAAAGTTTGGATAAAAAAAAACAAAACACAAAAGGAGCCAAAACCATCATCTCAAATCCTAATCCTAAATCAAAACTATTTCTCAAGTTTCAAAATCATCTCAAATTTTAATCCTTTACTGGGATGAATTGAATTGAAAAACTTGAAAAATCAATTTTTCTTTTCTTTTAATTTAATACTATTTATTCATATTCATCTTGACACCATCTTAGATTTTTTTTTTTTTCAACAGCGTGTTCAGAAATGGGAAGTACTGAGATTTGTAGACTAGAAATTACTAAGCAGAAGACAATTAGAAACTCAAAACAGATCACTAAATTAAAATAGACCATACATAGAGCACCATGGACGCAATTTTATCCCATCGCATAGGACACACTCAACTCACTTCAAAAACTATCAAAGAGCCATTACATCACAAAGGTTTCTTGTTCAAAATTTCTCTTTAGAAACTATGTAGTTTCAACTTCTTATAAAAAAAATAACAAAAGAATCAATGTATTTTATGTATGTTAATAAATTTGATCAATATCTGTATGTGTGTTTGTGTGTGTGTACATCTGTCCAATATCCACCAACAGTGCCAAGTTACTGAACATTGACAGCAAATACTGTATGAACATAATGCCTACCATCAAGCCATGTTAGAGATCCAAAATTGTAGCCTACATGAGCCTCCTTCCCATTGAATGAGACTTCATAAGACAGCTTCTTTACATCCTCAGAGAAGACAAGTTTACTGGGAAGAACCTTCACGATTAGTCCCTCTGATGCATGAACCTTTGATGTATATGTTGCATTAACGGGTCCCACATTGGTGACTGTTCTTCTGATTATTTTGGCTTTCTGGTTCCTGCTAAGCTTTTTTATGGAGATTGAGGGATAGTTTATGTTGGATATAAGGTCTTTATTGGAGTTTTTGGGGCAGGTGACATTAGTGTTGGACATTGATCTTATGTTTTTCTGTGAATATCCATAATAACAGAGGAATTGGAGGTAGTCTTCCACATCCGTTTCAAAGACTAAACCAGGATATAGAGCTTTGAGTGGGTTGATTTCCCCAGCTCCCATGTCATGTGGATTGGCAAAGCTGTTTGAGCTGTTGGTCACAGACTTCCTCATGTTGTTGTAGGTTGTTGCTAAAAATTAGAAAGTGGAAAGAAATGCATAAGTATCATTTCGCAAATTTAAGACCTAATCAAAAGATTGAACATTTTGAAGGGATAATTGATCTCTTTGTCCTTATAATTTTTACTTGGTTGTAATTTAGTCTCTAAACTTTAACTTTGTACGACTCGGTTTTTAAACTTTAGCTGCAATTCAATCCTTATAGTTTAACTATTTAAAATATTATTCCTTATACTTTAGGAAATAAAATCATATATTTTATAAAACTTAAGGACCAAAGTTTTAAATGGTTAAAATTATAGGAATTAAGCTACAATGAGTTAAAATTCAAGGACTATCAAGTTAAAGTTTAATGACTGAATTACAGCCGAATAAAAATTATAGTGATTAAAAGTTTAATTTTTCAATCAACTGAGCTGACTACTTGATTCATGATCAAGTCTACTTTCCACTTTCCATAGAGCAATACCACGTGCGTTTCTTTCTTTTAACACCTTTTTTTAATCCAATCCTGACTAATCTCCAACACGTTTTTGTCTTTCTTTTTTCTTTGAGGGGGAGAGAGAGATGTTTCAAAATTAAGGAATAAGAGGGGCAGTAGTTGTTGAACCTGTTGTCATGAGGGCTGACTTGATCATTGAAGGACTCCATCTTTTGTGTACTGATTTGATGAATGCTGCAGCACCTGTCACATGTGGGCAAGCCATAGATGTACCAGATTTTATGCCAAATAGGGATGGTTTTTTCCCAGCTGGAACACTTCCTGGTTCAGTGCTCTTAGGTATCATGGCAGCTAGAATGCCAATTCCTGGGGCCATAATGTCTGGCTGAGGAACACATTTGCCACAAAAAGAAAGTTTGTGATATTGTGTTATCTTGTATAAATTTCATGTAAGGCCTTGATGGGAAAGTAAAATACCTTGAGTATGTTTTCTGTAAGGATTGAAGGACCTCTAGATGAGAAAGATGCAACGATTGGTGAAGGTTTATATCTAGCAACTTCTGCTGTTGCAAGAAGTGTTGCGGTTGGGTTCCTGCCATGGATGGAGGAAAGGAAGGCTGAGGATATCTGCTTAAACTCTTAAACTTTTTTTTTTCCCAGTTCTTGGAAGTTCACACAAACACTCCCTCCGGTCCCAAATATAGGTTGCCTTTTAGAAGAAATTATTAGTCCATAATGTAAGTTACTTGATGGTCCATTAATAAACCTTTTTCAAACGTTACTCCTATTACAATATACTAGGAGAGGAATTGAAGTCCTTAATGTAGTTTTTCCATATATTCTTAAATATGATCAAAGCTGAAAAATTGTTTTATTTTTGGACAAAACTAATGAGTCAACCACCTCTCCTTGGTTAAAGAAGTAATTTATAGTATAAACGGGAGGGAGTATATATAATATGATGCAAAAAGAAAGTATGGCTGGAAAGATGGAGCCACATGAAGGAGAAGCTGTGGAACTAGTCAGTAAATTAAAGTTGGGAAGGCTTACTTGGTAGAGTTAATGTACTTTAGAATCTGATTCCCTTCAAAATCACCAACGTTTGTATACGGAAAAGTGCCTGCATCATAAGGAACATCATTCTTATCCTGATCAATTAGTATCATCCCCATGGCCCTTGCATCTTGTACAACCAGCTTCTTAATTCTTCTTGAAACAGTTGGATCATCAGCAACACAAATCACAATCTTGCCGGCAACTTTACTGTAATCCAATGATCCAGGGTAGCAATTCCTGCATATTTCATTGAGAAAACAACATGTTTCTTAATTTTGAATTGCTGCATTATAGCTTCCAAGGATCTACAACTTATAAAAATACTCGGATTTAATTTTTTAGAACAACTACTTTTTGTTTCTGTATTGGTGTCACAGGCTACTGGTATGTTAACAACATGTACAAATGGGGACAACAGTATTTGCAGAGATAGATTTTCCTTTCAGTTACACATGAATTATCTTTAGCTCTTGACAAGGTGAAATCTTGACCAGCATAAATGACACATTAAGCAATATCAACAAGTTTATCCTATATAGTGTATTAAGATAAAAATAATGCAATGAGGATCTTTCAAATATAAAAAGCAAAAAGTAAAATTGTCTAGTCTTTGTTATCAAAACTTAAGCTTTGCCAAATTCTTATGATTTTGAAACTACATATTACGTACCTTGCTTCTGATGGAGGAGTAAATTTAGCAGCCACGCCCTCTCCAAAAACAAGAGGATACAACTTTGAACGAGTGAGGTTTGAGAAGTTAATACCTGAGCCCTACCAGAACAATCACGAGGAAAAAATTAGACTTCCAATGCATGAAAAAAAAAAAAAAAACCATGCCGGGAAATGTACCACACTTTTTCATCAGAAATCCAATAAACCTACTTGGAAAGTTTTTCCATTTCCAAGGATTACAGTTGATTGGAAGCTCCTATCAATATTAGAAGCTGCAACTGTGAAAACCCATGGAGCTGAGTTCACAACTGTGAGAGGATCAGGACCATCATTCCCAGCTGAACATACCACCATGACACCCATTTCTTCTGCATGAAAAGCTCCAATGGCTATGGGGTCATTCAGAAAATCTGATTGAAATAGTGAGCTGAGTCCAATGGAGATTGAGATTATATCTACTCCATCTTTAACAGCGTCATCTATAGCCTTCAATATAGTGGCACCTGAACAACCTTCTTCTGAGCAGGCCCTGTAGGCAGCAATCCTAGTTGAAGGAGAGCCACCTCTTGCTGTTCCTTGTGCTAAACCATAATAACTAGCATTGTTGATCCAGCTTCCTGCTGCTGTTGATGCAGTGTGGGTCCCATGGCCAACAGAGTCCCTTGGTGAGCCTTTTGCTGCTCGACCATGAGTCTTGTTGACGGCTAATGTGAGTGGGAGGTTATAGTATCTTGCACCTATCAACTTTCTGAAATTTTACTGAGATGGTTAAGCCTTTCTCATACCAGATTTTTTTTTTTTTTCCGGAAGTGTGTGTTTAAACTAGATACTAAAAAATATTTGTTGAAAGCTTTATAGGAGAGGAATGATGAATCACCTGTTGCAGTTGGATAGCTTGAAATCGTTACCCTGCATGCAAACACCTTTCCATCTAGAAGGGATTTCCCCAATACCCTCATCATTAAAGCTTGGAGATTCTGGCCATATCCCTTTCGAAAAAGAATATATATAAACTTGAATATATAATCTTTAAGAAAATTGTTTTCTTAGTAATGCCAAGGCTCAGTGTTTCAGACTGAGGAAACTTGCTATGATGACTAAATATGAAGGCTGGGTTCTAATTTACATACTTTACCTGTGGTATTTTTTTAATTGTAAATTATGCATTATGCATTGTGTTAAATAGCTTCCAATATCTCGTTGATTTAGACTTCTACTTAGTTGTCCTTCACTATTTGCAGGCAATGAAGTTGGGAAGACAAAGGTAATGACATGATTTGTTTATGAAAATTATGCTGGAACCAACGTGGGTTGTATGAATCATCCATCACCAGTGACAGACTCTGCATGTTACTCATGGAAAAAGTATCAAAGAAGACAACCTTGTTTAATTAGCCAGATCAAGTTGCCTGTTATTATTAGTAGGTATCCACAAGTTGTGATATATATTGACTTTGACTTGGAACAACCTATCAGTCTCCTGATAATTTTTTTTTACCAAAAAGGTGGTGCTGAGAATCCTCATCTCTTGGGTGATTTTATGGTTAACCCTTGCATGTAACCTTGGTATGAAAACAATAAAACCATAACATGTTCTAAGGATGTTGGTTACCATTTATAGCTATCTCTAGGTTAGGTTGTTCCTACCTCGCTGTCTTGTCTATATCCCTAATAGGCACATGAGTTGGATAGGGAACCCTATCCTCAAAAGCTAGCTGTTAAGTTATAAGAACCAAACTACATAAATATACACCATTTAGCATCACATACAACTCAATGTGAGACTTAGCATCTCATACACCAAATCTTCATCTGTTCCTAGGAAAATTCTGTTTCAGTTGGTTCACTTTCCATCTACATTTTCAGGTACGACAGAGTTTATTCTCCTTCCTGTTTGCATACAAGTTTTTGGAAGGAAAGGAAGGTTTATGGCAGCACTAATCTAAAGTTCCAATCATCACTAATATTTTCATAGCTTTCTTTTTCTAAACTTTGTTTTTGATCTTCTGATTTCAATTTATCTCATAGACATGAAAAGGTCCATATCCTCTCAACATAAATGAAGAAGAATAAGCACCCTGGAAGGAAGCATCATATCCTCTATTTTGAAGATTGATAGATTATCATGTGCAACAGAGAATGATTGAGAAAAACAAAGGAGAGTAGCAATCAAAACAGCTGGATGAGGGCCACAATGAATAGCCATTAATTGTTTACCAGCAAAGGCTATTATTTAATAGGACCATGTCCATGTGGCTCGAATTCTATTCTGCTAGTACTTTCATTGTTTTCACTTGCGAGATGTTGATGCCTTAGCTGCCACTTTGCGTCTTATATTATAATACAAGGTAAAGGTAAATACACACGTGGTTTTTCTGAGTGCTTTTTTCTTTTTCCTTCTCTTTTTCTTTTTCCTTTTTTTTTCAAAAATGACTATATGGCTTTAAAAGAGGCAAAAACATACATTAACTGTTAAGTTTGCATTTTTTCACTTTTATGGCTCACGTATACGATGACTCAACTAAGGTTTTAGCTTAGGTAGCAGCTGATAAAAGAGGAAAAAAATCTACATTTGTCCACTTATATTAATTTATTATTTTAAAGAAATAAAAAAAAATGCTTAACTTACTTGAGTTTAAGCATAGAGAACTATCACATTAGAGTCATCGTCCACATAAGCCTTAATATTAGTAGTTATATGTGGATTTTTTTTCTTTTTATCCAATGCTACTTAGGCTAAAATCTTAACTAAATTATCGTCCACATAAACCTTTAAGGAAAAAAATCAAACTTAACAGTCAATAAATATTTTTGCCTCACTTTATAACCACATAGTCACTTTTGTTTTTGCACCTAACAAAAAAAAAACACTTGATGTTGGGTACAATTTAAAAAAAAAAAATCACGTCTATATTTTTACACATTTACCCTATATTATATTAGAAAAGTCCCACATAGATTAATTGACCAGTGAATTAAGGATACATAGCCTTCAAATAAGTCATATCAAATTGGTTTAAACTATTTTGTAGAAAGATAAATCTAAGTTATATCTAATTTTCTAAATTCAAATATCTTATTGCTACTATGCTTCAAATATCTTATTCGTACTATGCATTACACAGACATATTACTTGCCATGAGTATGATTATTTTATACTAGCATTAATTTTTGAAGTGAGTGTGACACATTGACCTTCACCATCACATGAGGTGTCCCCTTCAAAACTCCTTAGGCCATTTATGAGAATTGCATTGACATGTGACAGCCATGCTGAATTGTTGTTATCAAGACTTTTAATATTTAGCTATTGAAAAACGAATATAATTATTGTGGAAGTTTAACTGTTTTTTCAGTTATTGCTTGAGTTGAATTAATTTATGGGATAACACTATCTTTTTGTTATAATGTTTTAAGAAAGGCCAGTGAATTCAATTTTACTGTAGTAATCGTAATTGGGTTGGGCACAGAGGGGCACTCTACCTGTGTCAATAACACCGATAATGACATCGCTTGAAGAGTGTTGGTGTGGGACAATGCCACGTGGCGTCATACCCAAATCTGATTCCAAGAAGTCCCAGGATCTTGTCGTGTGTAACTCAAGAACTGGATCTGGAAACACTGACACTACCCCTTGGTGCTCTGTTTTGAGAGTTTCTCAGACATAGTTAGTTCTTTCAAATACTACCAAATAACGAATAAATATATAACCAATATTATACACACATACATACTTGTATCAAGATGTGTTTAAATTTGGTTTAGTCTAGTAATTTTTTAGCTAAAATTGTAGCTCTAATTCTTCAAGTTCACGTAAGGTTTCATTTTAGCCTCTTAATTTTGTCTTTGACTTTACTATCTTTAACAAAAAGTGCTGGCACATTAAGTTTAAAATAAAAAATAATGATACTGAGAACAAAAACTTATAAGTTGATACTTAGAACTAGAGGAATGAATTATACTTTATAAAATCAAGAGACCAAGCTGAAAATTTGTATAAAGTTTAAAGGCTAAAGTTGTTTTTACACCCTCCCTTTTTTTTTATGTACAGACCTACAGGGCTTAGGTTTGGTGAACAAAATTATCTGTATGGAGTGATTAAGAGGCAGCATAATTAATTAATACTCCATATTCATGAATGGAAGAATGATTTTGGTTTAAGCAAAAATGATAGCACTAAGTTTGGGCTTTGTCTTTGTGTTGGGAAATAATTAAGGACCTCAAAGAAGAAGAAGAAGAAGAAGAAGAAAATGATTAAAAATTACTTAAATGATGAAAAAAGATATTTAAGACATTTGGAAGAAGATAAGAGAAGATGAGTACCAGACAAAGCAGAAGCTTCGGTCTCAGTAAGCATGGCTGAGAATCCACTAAAAGCGTGACTGTATTGGTGGATTAGACCTATCCTCTCACTCTCTTTTCTGTCAAAATTTAAATGTTAAATAAAGCACAATCCATTAGTTTAACTAATTTCAGGACTAAATATAATTATCTAATTAATTAAGGATTTAAGATCTTGAGGAGTTTTATAGAGTAAATCAACTCGCTTGGATTTTTTTAGAAGATGGGTATTTTTTAAGTGGTTCAAATTTTTATTTATATTTTTAAAATTTTATTTTGACATCAATGTTATTATTATTGTTTGAAGTTAATAGTGAAAATATTTTAATGTTATATAAAAACAAAAAATACAGTCTTGAGAAAATCTTATCAATAAGATCAAAATTCTCCTAGAATTCTCCTCTCTCTTCTTCTTTTCTCTCATAATTACACCTCCTCCCTTAAATTAAAAAATACAGGGTTTTAATTTAGTATTTTATACCATATTATTATAAATATTATATTAAATTAACTTAATTTGGTAACATTTGTTTTGATTGTATAAATGTAAAAAAGAATTTATTTTGACAAAAAAAATAATTTATAAAATATTATAATAATAGTTTGATAAAATATTAAATATTGACCATTCATTTTTTTTAATTAGAGAATTTGAGCGTGCAAATTAAGGAATTTATTGTTGTGATCAGGTGAACGAAAAACCTTGGAATAATGGAAGACAATAGTTGCAAATGAGCAGATTCTGCAATTTTTGCATCTAACCCATAGCTCTTTGATGATGAACTTCCCATGTAAACAACATAATGCTACACAAAATACAGCAATTGATAAAAAGGTTAACTAATCTTATTTTCTTTTTTTAAAAAAAGAAAAAGAAAAACAGAGATAGTGACCAAGACGATAAATCATCTATAGCAAAAAAAAAAAGATCAGATTTCTCGACGGAGTTTTTTAATATTGTTCTCATAGCATACACACAAAACAAAAGTAGACATGCTCTCTAAGATATAAGTCGCTTTTAACCGCACACTTCATTACAATTAAGAAAGATTAGTCAGCAAACTAAATATGTTTTAATTAATTTTTTTTTAAGAAAAAAACCAACTTTGCCAGTATTCAAATCTGTCTTACCTCTCTATCTTTTCTCAATTTAATTTCCAATATTTACCATGGATAAATTTAGAAAATATAATTAATAACTCTCTATGTGATCTATATTAGGCTTTCTTATGGATAGGAGGAAGTACTTATTATGCATGTGAAGAGAACAAAACTATCATCGATCCTTATTATTGGACACTTTCTATATGAGATGGATAATCCTTATTATAAATCATTTGATTGAGATATAAATCAAGTTTTTCCAATATTATCTTATTAAAATCATTTTAACTATAAGAAAGAATGATATATAATAAATATGAAAATTTTCCATTGTTTTATAAAAGAAACTAAATTCCGTTTAAATACGGGTAAAGCCAAAAATTATTTCACTCTCATACAAAATTAATGACTTAACCACCTCTTGTAAAAATTGAAAGGAATATTGGACTTAGATACAATAAAAAAGAGCATTGTTAGATGAGATTCATTTCTCTCTCTCCCCCTCACATCACACACTATATATACAGGATCCAAATAGATGCAAGGAATGATGAAATGAAGAGAGAGAGAGGGAGGAGGGGGAAGAGAGAGAGGGAAAGAGAGAGATTCACATACCTTGGGAATTTGATGTGAGAAGGCTATTGAAGAAGAAGTGATGAGAAATAAAGGTAGAAAGAGGAGATGAAGGAATATTTGCAGAAGCGAAGCCATTGAAGATCTTCTGAGAGAGAAGAAAGAGTTTGCTTCTGCTGATAAAGATGAAGAAAAGTGAATGAGTTATGATCTATTTATAGGCTAAGTGAGAGTGACAGTTGAGAGGGAGAGATATTCTTCACTATTGATGCTTCAAACATCAACCATGTGAAGAGCTTTTATTTTTTTATCTGTATTTTTAATTGTAAAGTGAAGAGCATATTTGATCCTTTTCTAACTATTGTTGCTTTTTTTGCATTACAATTACAGCAATTTTTGCTCTTCTTGTATTGAATGAACTGTGTTCTTTTAAAATAAATAAATTAGAGAATTTTAAATAGGGACAACAGTTGAAAATTAATATTAAAGCAATCCATAAATAAGTGAATGAGTCATATGAACAAGTCATTGTGAATATTTCACTTGTTTATATGACTCATTCACTTGTTTATGGGCTGTTTTGATATTAATTCTCAACTGTGGTCCCTATTTAAAATTCTCCCTAAATAAATTGGTTGACTTCAAAAGTACTACAGAGAAAAATGAATTAGAAAACAAGCTAAATTACTTTTGAAAAATTGTAAGAAAATGATTACATATTCGATAGATTTATACCGGATTAGTTAAAATTAAAGTTTTTTCCCAAGATTGGAGTTTAGTATTCTTTGATCGCTATAACTGTATTGAATGAAAATCTCAATCCATTAACAATTCTGGTTTATGTTTTAAACATTTATCATTTACAGTCTTTTAAAGGATACTTCTTCTTGTCCTTTTTATAAGATTTTTTTTTATTGGGGACTATCCTTAATATAAACAATTTTTTTTGTGTCTCAAAATTTAAATTGTTTTTCTTTTTTTACCTCCATTAAATACATGTCTTTATATTAATTGTCCCCCACCATTAATTCTCTTTCATTCTCTCCTATGCTCTTCTCATAAACATGAGCATATTATTTGAAAGGGACATGACATTTTTAATATATTTATTATTTTTTAACAGTCTATTCCATTTTTGCAATCAAGAAAAAATTTGCTTATATAAAAAAAATTTGCTTATATAAAAAGGAGTGAGAGGAGTAATTTTTATGCACTTGGCTTCTCTCTTTTTATTTAATATGCTACCCTATTTTATCCCTTTCGTAACTATTAGATCAAGAATTAATGGTCCACATTTAATATTTCATTCTCATCATTCTTTAGTTCTCTCTATTATAATACTCATTTCGGTCTTAATTATAAGGGCCTGTTGATTTTTTTGGAGAATCATAAAAAAAAAATTCTAAGAAAGTTAATTGCATTACTTAATCATATCATATATTGTATTTTATTACATTATATATTAGTTCATAAGTAAAAGAACATAATTTAAAGAAAAATGATAAATTTTAATATCTTAAAGTAATGCAAATTAGTTTTCTTAAAAAATTTAGAATTTTTTTAAAACAGCAACAAGCACTTATCATTAAGACCAAAGGGAGTAATATTTTTATAAAATATTTAATATAAACCATTAGATTTTAATTTAGTGATCATGAAGATAGTAAAACGGGGCAGCGTGTGAGAAAAGAAAACGAGGGGAGCCAAAAGTATATGGAATGATAGAATGGAGACCAATAGCCTAGACGGAGTGCCTTTGCCTCTAACTTTCATTTAATTACATGACCCCACGTATTAATTAATAAAACATGATGAGTTCCGTCGGTTGGATCTAAAATCATAGGGGTATGATGGTCTTTACAAATTGTTGATGGGGGCGTAATAGTCTTTTGAGCATAAATTCCATGCCCTGTATGGAATTATCCTTCACATTGGGAACTAAATTCAAGAGCATACCAAACACAAAAAAGCATTTGAATTTTTTAATTGTAACTCCAAAATTCTAGCAGGCCCTAATTAAAAAAATGACAGGAATCCAGTTTTCTTGAAGGAGGGACTTTAATTTCAGTAGGAAGATTATATGCTTCAAATGGAAGCAATTAAGCAAGTGATCTCTTTTCCATTGCCATGTGAAAGTTTTGTCCTCTCTCTCTTTTTGTTTTCCAATCATCAGTTTCTTCTTCTTCATCATATCTTCTTTCTTTGCTGGATATATATTACATTATTATCTTTTCTACTTTTGCTTTGAGCTCTGTGGCCAATGCTAAATGTGCATATATATTAATGAAAGTCATGAATGGACAAGCTGTTACATCAAGTTTTATTAATTCCATCCTTATTATAAGTTTATCCTAACTAATGCTTGTAACACTCGTTCAGTCTAAATATAAATCACTTCTATAAGAATGATTTTGTCTATAATATAAGTTACTTGAGAATAAAATTAATGTTTCTTTTATCAATTTTATTCATATAAATAATATTTAAATATGATTCATTGTATTTTTCTCTGTCTTTCAAAACTTTATTTAATATGGGTAAAGTTATAAATTTTTTTCAATTTAAGACAAATTTAATAAATTAACTACTGCTTCTTAATTATAATAAATTGATTAAAATGAGTTATATTGTGAACTAGAGGAAGTATAATCTCATGATACATATAATTACATAAATATTCCCAAAAAAAAAATATTCATGCAGCACATGTTAAAGTTAAGTAATTCTCAAATTAAAAAAAAAAACAAGAGTTACGTGATTTATTTAGTTTAGTTACTCTCCTACAAGAATTCAATCTTATATTACAGCATCCGGGAGGTGCTAATTAATCACAGAAGCAGATTTTTTCAGTATCATATTTTAGCCTTTAGATTAAAAAATAAACAATCTCTCTTTACTTCTATCTCAGAATATAATGACTAAGATGAGATACTAAAAAAAAAGAAAGAAGAGATATTGATGGAACCAGACCCAATTAATCACTACAACTCATTATATGGATTCTCATGCATGAGGCCACGTGTTGCATTTAATTAATTAATGCTTTGGTCTTACCTTCATCAACTTGAACACTTGGATCCTACCCACCTTAATCTTTCAAGATTAACTTTTGAGTAGATAATATAATATAAATTGTGGAGAGAGATTAAAAGTTGGTTAAATAATTCAGCCGGCCACGGGACACCATTATGAATCTCTTTGAAAGGCAGATATTCTAATATTTATTAAAGTACTCATGCATAAAATATATTTAGAGAATTGATCTTGATTTTAAATATTATACATATTTTTTATATTTATGAATCTTTTTTTAATTTTTTTTATTAATGTCCCTCAACAAAAATTAAGAAAGAGGAAAAATGAGAAAATTAAAAAAAATGATTAGAATATTTTAGAAACCACATATTATTCTAACTAACTTAATTAATTTTATTAATCTAATAAAATTAAGTAAATATGCCTGGAAGAGTATCATAATTTGCACTTTAGAAGTTTAGAAATAAAAAACTTGTTCGCTATTCATAATCAAATCAACGAGCCTTTATCCCATCCAATCCCACATAAAGTCATACATTGCTTAGAGCAGAAGTTGTCAATGAAGTTTAAAGCTAGCCGAATCCTTTACTTTATTCTAGCTTTTCTTTTTTATTTAGTTAAAATAATACTAGTCAACTCCTAATTTGGTTGTAAAATTTTCTCACTGTATATTTTTTAGAATATGGAATTTAAACAATTCAAAATTGTATTTTGTCTTTTTTTTTCTGCCTTCCAAGAAAATTATTTATTCATGTGAACTTCTTCTACCTAATGATTCTTAAACCATCCAATTAACTAAGATAAGCCAATACTACTACTAACCAGACTTTGTGTGGTCCTCAGACCAAAAATTCTAGTCTCATCATTTTGAAGACGAGACTTCAAATTGATGCCTATGTGGTTCAATATAGTTTGTATGCAGTTTTAGAGCCCGTTTGTTTTTAATTTTAAAATTTAGGTTTAGTAAGTTGAGATAAAACTCCTCTTATATATTTATCTTAGAATCTGTAAAAGTTATTTTCAAAAGCTAATTCAAATATATACTTAAATATAAGTGCCTCTCCTACCAATGATTTAAGTATGGATGTGAGAAATTGACTCCTTTGTCAGACTCAACTCCCAATTAAAGATGATTGACCATTTACTATTGTGAGACTGATAGCATGGAGCTTGTAAGGTTGCGCTAGATTATGTTGGCTATGTTTTCCCTTTTTGGGCCTGGGCTGCACCAAGAGATTTGGGGGCCCAAATGAGTGCATGGCCCAAATTAGAGAAACCAGAAGGACATCATAGCATAACACCGGGGCCCAAAGAAAACACAGTACCTGTATTTTTAAGATTACATGTAATATTAACATATGAAACCTACCTCTGATTAGAAAAATAGTGTTTCCCATATGAACTTGAAGGGCAAAAACATCTTTGTAAGAAATGGCTTTTTGTAATTGAAAGTCAAAGCATGAAAGAGAGAGAGATAGGGACAAATGTGGAACATTGATTGCGTCATTTTGGTTCCAAGTAGGGATGGACGTAGACAGCTACCATACTTTCATCAGGTTCAGCCACAACATACATACAGACAGACAAGTAGAACGTAATGCGCTTTGTGTATCAACCCTTCTTTACTTGTACTTATTTCTTTTCCCTTCGTGTTTTAATATAGAGAGAAAATGTAACTTAAATACTATTTAAATTTTTTAAATATAAAAAAAAATTTGTTAACACTTTAAAAAGACACTAAGGTACTATGACTAAATTGAGTTTTTTTAAATTTGGTGATGTGATAAGTGCTTCACAAACTAGTTAATTCTATTACTATTCTTACAAATCTCATTAGTCAACATGCGAAAAATCCCCTCTCTCCTTTATTTTTTAAATTTGATGATATGAAAAGTAATCCACAAACTAGCAAATTCTATTACTATTCTTGCAAATTTCATTACTCAACTTGTGAAAATCTCCTATCTCCTTTGTCACAGACAATTTTCTCTCTCATCTGTCACTATGTGTCAGTCAGTGTTAGTGTCAGATGAACAGTGCTATCAAAGGGAGAGAGAAAAATAGAAATTAGAAAAAACTAGCGAAATCCATTACTCTTCTTGCAAATCTCATTACTTATCTTACGAAATCCTGTTCATATCAGAAAATTTGAAAAACTCAATTTGGTTTATAGTACCTTAGTATTTTTTTAAAATGTTAACAGAACAATTTGGGTTTTGCAATTTCAAATGATATTTAAATGTCATTTTCCCTAATATAAAATTTAGATAGCTTAATTTATAAATATTTAATAAATTATTGAAGTTAATTATTTGGAATAAATGTATGTTGATCACTTTTAATTACTATTTTTAATTATTTGTATTGAAAATTTTCAATGATAGAAACTCTCTTAATATGTGTTCGGAACAGCTTGAGGGATTTTTTTTAAAAAAAAATTATATACAGGAGAGGGGTGTCTCTATTAATTTCCATATCCATTTATCAACTTGAAATTGCTGGCATTTAATACTATATATAAAAAATATTATTATAATAAAAATTTATTACAGTTAATTTCAACCACTAAAAATTCATCTAACGTAAAACATTCAATTGAGAGTAAATAGAGAGGAAAATTATCGGAGACACCCATCTCCCCTATAATGAATTTGAAATAACATAACGTTTTTTTTAAGAAAAAAGTAAAAAAACTAATACGAATTATGCGTATTTTCAAAACATGGGGTTCCCATTTTCTTTTGGGCTGATGAAACTTTCTTTTTACCATTTTTGCTTCTAAAAATGATAGCCACCAAAAATAGGAATCCATTACTTTTCGCTATTTTTTAACCAAAAATTATTTTTGGCTATTGAAACTTTCTTTTTCTATTATCACTGTATTACTAAAAATAATAGCCACAAAAATTAGAAATGTTGGACTTTGTTTATTTTGGGGAGGAGGACAAGGACCGCATAGTCCAAAGAAGAGTTGCCTAAGCAATTTTGTCAAACACAGAGAAATATTTTCTTTAAAAGGAAGAAAAGAGGCACACTCGTGAGAGAAATGCAAATGGCATCTCCCTCTCTCTCACAATACTAATTTTACAATAATATTAAATAAAAAAATTTGCATCATCAGCCCTTTAATTTCGCGCAAAATTTTTATTTTGGGCCCCTTAATTGATAAAATATTTGGTAGTCACATAATCTCAACATCTTTATTCCAAAAAAAAAATAAAGTTAAGGGATCAAAGTTTTGATTTTTGATATATAAAAAATATGATTTGTGTGTGTGTGTTTTTTTATTGATAAAATATTTGGTAGTCACATAATCTCAACATCTTTAGTTTTATTAACAAAAAATGCCAACATTAAAATTTATTTATCAACAACACATTTATAAGCCCTCACATATCAGGGTGTTTTTTTTTTTTAAAAAAAAAAGAAATAGCAACTATTAGCACAAAAACTTATCATTTGAGCCTAAGGCGTTAGAGTCATTACATGACTAATAAAAGATATTTTA
>JBAGKO010000008.1:24829003-24850486 GCA_037177275.1 Acacia concinna
TTAATAAATCAGTAAATATTTTAAATATAGTATGTTAATATAATTTAAATTAATAATATATCATTATAAATAAAATTTTATTTTTTATTACATATAAATTAAAAATATGTTATTATAGATAAAAAAAATACTATTATAGTTTTTTTAAAAATTTATAAAATTATTTAAAAAATTTATAATATTATAGTTGGAAAATATTATCACATGTTTAAAATATATTATTATAGTAAATAATGTGTGAATTAATTTGTATAACATAAAAATAAAAATACAAGTTAATTTGTTTGGGATAAGATGGTAAATTGTGATAAATTTTCATCTCCCCTCCCTTCCCCTCTTTATCAATCAAACCAAATAAGATATCATTCTTTCCTTCCCATTCATTCCCTACCCTCCCCCTCTATCCCCTCCCTTCAAACTAAACAGATCCTTAAAAAACAAGCACAACCCCTTGTCCTCCTCCTTGCACCTACCACATTTTGGATCTCCACCCATAATCTTCATTCTTCGTAACGCTGTTAGCAAAGGATCTTGATTAGCTAACTAAAGCAATGCTTGAAATTTTCTACTTAGTAACAGGATTTTGTCACGGTTAGTTGGTAAAATGTGTACTTGCACTTAATAAATTCACCTATATAGATATTGATATAATGTATATAAACAACTTGATTTGAATTCTGTCCTTGAATTTAAATAGTTTATATCTCATTATATGTTATGGAATGCATAAACCCCATAATTGACTGAACAAAATATTGTACACAAATTTTATGAGTGTGGAAAAATTATAATGAGAAGTTAAGGATGATTGCCGAGAAGTGACTCAGTTTAAGAAAAGGGTTCAAACTTACAAAATATGGAAATTCATAAGAGAACTAGATATTGAACTTGCCCAAACAATGCTCTAATTGAGACTTCAATATTTCCTAAACTCACTTTACATCACTTCAACGTGATATTTAATTATTTTTAATGGTGAAAACATGAAAGATAAGGATTGAACTAGTCAAAGGATATGATCAATCTGTAATGAGATTCTAGTTCCAGTAAGTCTGAGTTTTCTCTCTTCTCAATTCAAGGACATGTTAGAACCTATGATCCCTTCAATTTAAATTATAACTTTGAACATGATCAATTCTTTATTTCTAAGAACTCCCTTAGGATTATGATCATATTTGTTCTGACGCACATGTTTCTCTAAAGAAGACAAGTGCAGAGCATACTGAAATTTGTGTTAAGACAGATAAAATATGTTAAGGGCTGGGGCTCTCAGAAAAATAGAAAGAATTTAGAAGAGAGACATAAAAGAAAACAAATTTGTATTCACAAAAAAAAAATCAAAACTCATCAATTCCATTTTTTTATTAATCTTTATAAAAATATGCTAACTTAATTGTAATAATTTTCATTATGATTAAATTCATATTGAAATCTTGTTTTGAAAAAGTATTTTAAGGATATCATGTTTGAATTTGAAAAATTCTCATACGAAATAAATCATACTACGTTTCCGCCAAAAAAAAAATGTCATACTAAGCTAATCCTATTTATAAAATACATTTAACTAGCTTTCTAATTAAAAAAAAATCAAATATGACTGAATCTTTTCCGAAATATTATTTTAATCGCATAATATGTGAATGAAGAATTTTTCATACAAAAAATACATAAATAAACAATACCAAGCCAGTTATAAAATAAAAAAAAATTTATCTATTCTGTAAAAAATAAATAATTGATCTCAATGTTTGTTTTTTTGCCAGAAATATTGAAATAAAAGTTGATGAATAAAAAATCCAGAGACTGAAGGTGGTGATGACCTTCCCAGCTTTCTCTCCCCTACTTCTTCTCTTTATTCGCCATTTTTCTTTCTCAATTTTCACATTATCACATCTACTCTCACTCTCTGCAAATTCTTCGTCTTTTCTCTCTCTTCTCTGCTTGTCTCCACTTGTCACTCTCCTTGTGAGTGTTGCCTTCGGATCTTCTCGCTGGGTCTCTGTTCGCGCGGATCTTCTTCCAGAAGCTACGGTTAGGACCTCAATTTCAATCCACATCACATAATTCCGACATTTCCTCCTTTTAGTCTCTGGCTTTTAGTTTCACTTGTAGCTTGTTCTTCCGTGCGCGTTAGCTTTTTCTGCTCTGCTATTGTACAATCCCACAAAATCTTGAATTCTGCTTGCAATTTCGTAGATTAGGGTTAGTACTCCCCGCTTATGGGGGTCCTTGCTGTTTAATTCCCAATTCCTTCACTAGTTTAGTTAGCATTGTAACTCCGTTTTGTAATATGGTGTGGTTGCTGCGTAAAATTCGAGTAGTTTGTGTGGTCTTATTAATGTTCTTTAATTTCTTGTTCTGGATCGATTTTAGGTATTCGACTCATTTCATAGCTCATTGAGTGGCCCCGGTTGAGAATTCTGCTCTAGTTGAGTTTCTCTGCTCGCGAAAGAAGTCGTCGTTAAAGGAAAATTGCCGTTTGAATATTGATATCTTGGTAGGTGTCTTGTAATTTTGTTCCTCGATTTCCTTTTTGCGTGTGGCCTGTTATTAATTTTGTCGAAATTTGGATCTATTGAGCTTGGGATTTACTCAGGTTATTGAAAACGTATGTGTACTGTTTTGTAATAAACACCACCTGTCGGGTCGGTGGAAAAATAAATTGTGTAATGGGCATGCTTGACTTTCATTACTCTTGGGATGCTACAATTTTCCATCTCCTAATATACGGATGTTCTTCATCTATTTATTTGCTTCCAAATTGGGTAGTTATAATTAATTTGATTCTCTATGAGATTATACTTAATTTCTCTTTTGGGGGTCTGAACAATCCGTGCTTTCCTGATCGAAGGAGGTCATCATTAATTACTCATATTGTTTGCTGAAGTACAAACTCTGCATTGAATTCTTATGCTTGCTGCTTTACTTGCCTTCTGTCATATTCACTTCTTAAGAGGATTTTTAAAAGGATAAGAAATGTTGGCTTTTATGATACTTCCACTTGTTCTGTTTTCCGTATGTGGACTGTATCAATTCTTTTTCCATTTTTATTATCTAGATCATTAAATATCGTTTTGCCTGTATCTTGATGTGGTCTGCACCCTTTCCCCAGCCAAACAATTACAAGCAAAAGGAAATTTAGTATCTTGGAAAGCAAAATTAGGACTTTTATGGGTTTTTTTCCTGTTTGCTATTGCATTTTTTAAGTTTGTGTGGTCGTGAAGCTTTTGGCAGAGATTACATAATACTAGTGCAAGGGATGAGTTCAATGATGCATGACATTGAAGGTGGGGAGCTCTCCAGTGAGCAGAATGGACCACAGTTGAAGGATGAGGGCAATGGAGGAAGTGCCGATGGAGTTATTCTGAAGAAAGGTCCATGGACATCTGCTGAAGATGCTATTTTGGTGGACTATGTTAATAAGCATGGGGAAGGAAACTGGAATGCTGTTCAGAAGCACTCAGGTTTGTCCCGATGTGGCAAAAGCTGCCGACTGAGGTGGGCAAATCACCTTAGGCCAAATTTAAAGAAAGGTGCTATTACTGCAGAAGAAGAGCGGTTGATTGCTGAACTCCATGCCAAGATGGGAAACAAATGGGCACGTATGGCTGCACATGTAAGCATATTATCGATTTGTCTTAACACTCTGTGTAGTTATCATACTGTTTTTTCTTATTGAGGGAAATATGTTATCTATTCACCATAAATGATGTCAGTCTTCTTATGTCTTTCTTGTATCTTTTTGCATGAAATATCTATTAGATTACTTTCTTTTAATTGTGCCCCCAACGACACTGAGCAAGTGATCTAGATTGCACAAGTAGTACAGGAATATTCAATAAAACATTTTGTTTAAAAATTAGCACATGGATGATTAAATTATGATAACTGATGTAGATGTCCACTCTTACCAATGAGGCACAGCAGAATTTATTTATCATATTGTAATACCTTAATAAAAAAACTTCACATATTCTGATTAATTGTTTATTTTATGCTGCAGTGATTTTCTGTGACAACTTCTTTGGAAACTAGAACTTTGAACACTTTGTTGATTTTTTTGGATGTCATTATGTGGCTTTTTGGAGTTATAATCATTCCCATGGCATGATGCTTTAGAATATATGCATCTTTGAGCAGCCGTTAGATTATTCTGCAGCATATATTGTCATTATGTGCGTCCTTTGGTTATATATAGGTAACAATGTCACCTTATGGGGTTTATCATGTTGATTAGCTACATATGATATCTCCCCTCCAAAAAAAAACTTATGGGTTTGTGACGCCATCTTCTTATTTAATTTAGTCTTGGTTTTAAAATACCTAATATGTTTGGTTAAATTTTTTAGGTATGGTATTCATTGTTGCATATCTCCCATGATTTTGATGATACAACAATCAGTTTCTACTGCAAACATGTTTTCCGATTCAGTGGATATCCATTTTTTTAAATCTTTTAAATCAATTTCTTTTTCTTTTAGCTGCCTGGTCGCACTGATAATGAGATAAAGAACTACTGGAATACTCGTATAAAGAGGCGTCAGCGGACTGGCTTGCCTCTTTATCCTCCTGAATTGTGTTTACAAGAATCGAAAGAGAGCCAACAAGGCCAAAGCTCTGCTGGAAAAATTGGAGATTGTGGACATAATGATTTTCTGCTGGAAAACAGTTATCAGAAACATGATATTCTATTTAACAGTCTGAATGCAAATCAGGGAGGCTTTCCTTATGTGCCAGACATTCCTGATATTCCTGCTAATAATGTTCTGCTGAAAGGTCTTGGTTCTTCCCATTGTAATTTTTTGCCATCAACATTACCTTACCATAAGCGCTTTCATGATTCCACAATGCCATTTCTTAGTTCCTCTGAGGTGACCAGAAATGGGTTTTATCCTTTACCCCATATTCAGGATTATACTTATGATAAGACTGCACTATCATTTGGATACAATTCTCCCCTTGATCCTGGTCCCACCTCACAGAACTCACTGTGTTACAGCCATTCCCTTTCAAATGGCAACTCCTCTACTTCTAAGCCAACTTTTGAGGCTGTGAAGCTGGAGCTCCCTTCACTCCAATATCCAGAAACTAATTTAGGCAGCTGGGATACATCTCCTCCACCTCCTTTGCTAGAATCGGTTGATGTTCTCACTGTTACTCCCCTGCCAACTAGTTTACTGGAGTCAGATTCTTCTTCACCCTATAACAGTGGCCTCCTGGATGCTTTACTTCATCAGTCCAAGAATCTGAGCGGTTTAAATAACCATTGTTCTGACAAGAGTTCAAATTCATCTGCTGCTACCCCTGGTGATAGAGCTGACAGTTCCACTTTGTATATGTATGAGCCAGAATGTGAAGACTATGCAGACTGCGTTTCTCCATTTGGTGCAACTTCAATATTGAATGAATGTCTTGCTGTTAGTGCCAACAGAAACTCATTTGATGAAGTGCAAACCGCACAGACCTTAAATGGTTAGTACCTTACGAAAGTTTGACACATTCACATACCACGCTATAGGGTACTTGTATGCTTTGCATTACCAGGAACTAGATCAACTACTAAAAGCACTTTTTTTTTTTTTTCATCTAGTTTATTGGGATAGGTGCCAAATTATTTCGTGAAGTCTCATTTTCCAAATAATCGATGAAACTGACTTTTATTTCATAATGCAGTGTTCTTGCATAGGCCTGGATCTTTCAAACATTTTATTTTCCAAAGCTATATTAATGCCAATGATAAATTTTCTTTTCTAAGCTATAGCTAGTCTTACAACAAATTCACTTACTGACTTTTATAGAGTTACATGCTATGTTTCCCACTTTGTTCCTGTACCATGGTCATGGATTGAATTGGTTTTCTTATTTTTGCAAAATTTGTGAGGCTGGATTTAAACTTTCTGCAGAAAACACTCTGAAAGCGGAATCTGCTTACCAGGCTTTGACCCCCAACAGTGATGACCAAGGCATATCGATGTTGGATATGCCCCGACCAGATGTTTTGCTTGATTCAGATTGGTATGACCTAGGCGCTGCATTTACCAAGAACCAGGTCGACATGAACAATGGCAGAGCAACCCTAGTGGGTGGTGATGATTTAGCCACTGACTTCAAGTACGTATCTGAGGAAATCTCATCATCTAGTCAAGTATGGGGTTTGGATTCTTGCACTTGGAATAACATGCCTGCTGTTTGCCAAATGTCTGATCTTCCATAAGATTGTCTGAACCGAAACCGTGGATTACATATCCTAGCTACCTCATTGAGTTTCAAACATGGGTCGTCAGTCAAGCCTTGGTGTCTTATGACTCTGAAAGATGGTAGAATGAATGTGTTCATTGCATTGAATTCTTAGGTATGCATAATGCATTGCTTGTGGCTTCATGAATTCTTATTGTATTGCTTGTAATTCTATACTGGCCTGAAATGAAACTTTTGGCTGAACTCGATTATTTGGAAGCATTTGAGTAGTTTGTAAAATAAGGTTGAACATGAAATGTTGCTAGTGAATTGCTTTTTGCATAGTGGAATTAGTCTATGCATTTCTTTGCTTGTGTTTTCTGGTTTAATTTGTTAATGTAACTTCTGATGCGATTCTTTAGCAAAACCCATAAAATGAACGTTTACCAAAATTTCTGAGGGGAAAAAAAATAATTTTTTTTAACATTATATTCATAATTGCGTTTTATTCAATTTCTTAAAGGAGAACTTACATTCTACTGGTATAAAGATTCATTTATGAAACAGCTATATAACTTTTAAAATATTAAGAACAAAATTCCTTGCTCAACTTAGGGTCAATTGTTATGGCTGATTTTATATAAATTGTTGGAATGAAGATTTTTAAGTTGTCAAAATTGATTTTAATTAATCGAAAGGTAACCTTTTCATGGCTTTGTAAAATGTAACATCTTTTTATTTATTTATTTTTGTTAGTCTTAAGTTGAAAGAACTTCAGCGTATTTTTAACCAAAAAGAGATTTGCTCATGCACATGTTTCATTAGCGAGTACACCTTTAACCTTAATTAGCCCGTAAAACTAAAAGTAAATTCTGTATAATATTTAAGAATTAAAATAAGATGAAAGCATAACTAATGAAAGGAATAGCAATGGGTAGGTCACTGATAACTTAGTCCCTATATAGGACTTGGTGCAAATCGTGCATGATAATTTTGGCAGCTAAAATTCAATCTCTAATATTTCCATATTTATAATTTTATCAATGTCATTGATAGCTCATATTGAGTCATCACTAAACTATATTGCATGGCGAAAAAACTATTAATAATATTAAGAAAATGCTCATGTATATTTAAAAATTGACGGGGAACAGTGGGTGCGAACTAGGGCCCTTCAGAGAGCCAGAATGATGTTGAAACTTTATAGAACCCCCAATCCAATTCCTAAAAATACACAAGTTGGAAGCCCCAAGAGCAATTTTTGATGATACATTACTAATATGTTTCTGCTATCTAAGATGAATGACTCAGCATGAGTTATGGACAACGATAACAAAGTTATAAATGATGGAAAGATTAGGAATTAAATATTAAGTAAACTAAGAGTATAAAGATTGAGTTACATCAAGTAATACTTGAAGAATCGAGTTATAACAAGTAGGTGAAAACTAAAAGTATTGAACAAGCCGTAATAATAATGATAATAATATAATTATCTTACATTTTATTGACTTGTTGGAGGATTTAGAAGGGATGGGACTGATTAATCCTTGACTCTAAGAGGCAGAGAGGAGAGGGGGTGTTGGATCTGTGTGGGAGGATGAACCACACTTCTTTATCTTATCATTGCATGTGCACCCTTTTGCAATGTGACTCAAGCCTTCTACCGCCTATTTCACCAATATAACAAATTTAATTAATGACAAATTACGAATAATACTACTAAATGATTTGTTGCTAGACTGAGCTGTTACTAATTTTATTTTCTATTTATTTTGGTAAGGATAGAGTATTTCTGCAAATAACAGCGAGTAATGCCCTTTAACTGAATTTTCTCTATACATAAAAGTTGATATAAAAATAGAATGTGAGATTACCTTTTACTTGTTTTTTTTTTTTTTGAGTTCACTTTTCCCCATGAAAACTACTACTATATGAAAAGTGACCGTGAGGCCAAAAAAAGGGGGGGAAATGGAGACTTGCCTTGGCCATAGTCAAACGCTTGTGAGGATCTTTAGAGAGACAAGACTCAGCAAGACGGCTCATCCAATACAACTGATGGCAATCATGATCTTCCATTATCCTCTTATCTATCACACTCCCACATTTCTTCTCTCTCAACAGTGGCCTTGCCTGTTTGCACTTCACTAATTCATAATTAATATCACAACTAAGTACCATAAAGCAAAGATGTTAACTTTTTAAAAAAAGGAAAGATCAGTCATTTGGTCCTTGTAGTTTTGATTTGGTTACAATTTAGCTTGATCCTTGAATTTAGCTCAGTGCAACTTAGTCTTTATATTTATGACTTGGTCAAAATTTAATCTTTAAACTTCCACTCAATGCAATTCAGTCCCTATGGTTTTAACCAATTAAAATGCATGTCAAGGATTAAGTTGCATGTAGGTATTGAGTTACAATTGATGAAATCCTATAGCTCAGGGAGCAAAAGATTAATTTTCCCTATGAAAAATATGAACACTACTGACCCAATCCACAAGACTTCGCCTTTCTCCAATTCTGCTTCTATCAGTAGTTCTGATGCCAGTAATAAGCTGTAAGAGAACCACCCCGAAAGAGTAAACATCTGTTTTTGTGGATAATTTTCCATGTTCAGCATATTCAGGTGCCACATAATCCTCATCTCCTACACATTCTTCCCATGATGTCTCTTTCTCTTCGCCTGTTATTGCCAGCCCAAAATCTCCCAGCTGTTTGTTTGTCAGTAATGTTTCAGATCACCAGCAAAAAAAAAAAAAAACATGTTTTACATATGAAAGTGAGAGTGATGTGAATAATGAGCACCAAGGTTTCAAAGTCATGAGTAAGAAGGATGTTGTTTGGGGTCATGTCTCTGTGGATGATGTTGTTGTCATGCAGATATAGTAATCCTCTTGCTGCTCCCATTGCCACTTTTATTCTGTTTTCCCAACTCAGAGGTCCCCTACAGTGTTCTGCATTATTATTATTATTCCAACCCCAAATAGTAAGTGATCGTAGTAAAGTTCAGACTTTGAAATACATCATTTGTACATGACCAAGTGTCTATTAACATTAGTGGTAAACAATTAATTTTACTTCGTACGAGGTAAGTATATTAAAAGTGTTTTGTCTCATAAAGAACAAAACTCTTATTTTAAGTTGTTCCAAACAGCTACTAACTCCAAGTTAATTAATTATTTTTAAATCTATTAATTGCCTAATTCCCATTACTAAAAAAGATCACATTTTGTGACTAGGATTGGCTCTAACAAAGCTCATAATGAATCCTACTATCCATAACTCGTGAACAGTATGTGGCTTCCTACAATTGTGAATATTGGTCCATAGTTAACTAAGTTATTCTTACCTATAATAACTACCCAAATCACCTTAATACTGCATAAACAAAAAAGTTAAATTTTGTTGTTGTTGTTGGAGTCTTACGGTGTAAATGCTGGTTGAGAGAACCATTGCAGACAAATTCATAGACAAGGAGCCTATGATTCCCTTCAGAGCAAGATCCCAACATGACAACAACATTCTCATGGCTCACTCTCCTCAGTGCTTCAACCTCTGACTTGAACTCCTTGTCCCCTTTCCTGTTCTGTTGCTGCTTCACAGCTACCTTTATCCCATCATGAAGCTCCCCTTTGTACACTTTCCCGCACCCTCCTTCTGATACAAAGTTCTTTATAGAAAATCCATCTGTAGCTGCATATAGTTCTGCATATGTGAATTCCCTCTGATCATTACTTCCTATCGATCTTGGCCTCTTGTTCTTGCACCCTCCACAAATATGGTTCTTGAATTGCTCTTCTCTTGTCTCCTCATCACTTCCTTCGTGTCCTTGTACGCGTTTGTTGCTGCAATGTTCTTCGTTTGGATGACAAGAAGGTTAAAGAAATACAAACGATATGAGAACTTTCAAAGAAAACATCAATTTTGATGGATTTGGACTGTTTTATAAAATGTGTTCTGTGTAATTCAATTCAGTATATGTTGTTTGTCTGTTTTTATTTCACTTAATATTAGCTCTAGACTCTAGTTCTTAATATAAAATCTCGTTTGTAGTGTAATTTGCACTACCAACGAGATTTCATATTAAAAACTGGAGGTGATACAATGGATGACACATTTCATCAACAACTGTCAAAATCAAAATAGGTAGGCACGTTCTCCATAGTATTATTTGATTGAAAATTGTTGGATTCCATTGGATATATTCACCATCCTAATGCAATTAAATTGGTGGAAATTTTATAAGATTTGATGCACCTGTGCTGATATAAAAAAGGGGGGAAGAATAACGCAACATGACATGGATTTTCTGGTCTGATGATGCAATGTTAGCACAGGAAGTCTTTATCGAAATCTTTAATTATCTAAAATTATGTTGAAATTACTAAACTGCAATGTTTGAAAATATTTGGATTAAATTGCTAATGGATACAATGAATAAATAAAGCTTTTGAATTACCTGGTATGCTTGTCTGATTCATTTCTGCTTGATGTTGAAGAACACAGAATTCACAGTACCCTCTCTATTTGCTGGGTAAGTTATATCTCTGCCTCAAATTCTTCTGATGCTAAATTTAAATATGAGTAACAAAAAAAAATCACCAAGTATAGCTTAGTTAAAAAGGTTTTAAAATAATAAAAATTTTCTTAGTATAGAGCAAGGTCTCGTCAACCAAGAAACAAATTCCTGGGTACAAGGAGATTCATGTACAGTTTTTTTTTTGTTTTTGGAATATATTATAGGCTTTGTAGAGGAATAGAGTGTTGAAGACATCGACCAGCTTCATAATGGTGACAAACATCATTTTTTTAAAAATAATAATAAAATAAAAAAGACATGGATAACGTGTTATAAAAGGGACAATCTTCATAACATAAAAAAAAAATGATTTCATACAAATCGTTGATATCAATGTATGGTTAATATATATGATGTCATACAAAAACTATGATTAATATGTATAAATTTTATACGAATTTGTATTATTCATAGCTTACAAATCATGTTTTATATTTAGACTTTGTGCCTTGCAAAACCTACCTCATCAACACCCTTTGTTTCTTTTTCTTTCTCACAGACACACGTATCTTGCAATTGGATGCACATGTACATGCACCCTTCATGTTGGGCCTGTTTGGAGGCAGTTTTTTTGATTTATTGAGCTTCACTTTTACTTATAATAAATATAGTGTTTGGATGGCTAAGAAAAAAAAATATTTTGGAGCATCAAAAGTAGAAGCTCAAAATTGGAGCTTTTCCAACATCAAGGAGGGTGGGGGGAGAGAGAGAAGGGAAAAAGAATTATTTGGTTGAATTTTTTATAGAGTGGGTATATCGACTGTATCAGAAAATTCTAAACTTACAGTCATTAGTCTTCAAATAATTCATGGGTACTCTCTAATTTTTCTTATATATTATTTCCATATTTACCCTTGGTTGGGTCGCAAATTACAGCCATATCATTATATTTCTGAAATTCAAATTTTTGGAGAGAATTTTTACTTAACTTTGAAAATTGATATATAAAATATCAAATTGAAATGATTTCAAAGCACAAATATCCCTTATTAAGTTTAATTTTAGGGAAAATACTTTCTTGGTTCAATTGGATCCATAAAAGTATCAGTAATTTCATTTTTGAACACTGCTCCAGAAACTGACGAATTTCACTGGGCAAATTTCAAAAATTTATATCTCTTAACATATACATCTAAATCATGCAAATGATATATCAAATTAAAACTTGACATGTCTACTTTTAGACTAAAAAATTTCATGATTTTTGGACATCATTTGCCTAAGTTAAATTGACATATAATAAGACTGCATCCACTCTCATTCCAAAAATTAGCTAAAACATACTTTGGTTATGATTCTTACACCAAAATCACCATTTTATTCCCCCTTGTGATATAATTATGGAATTTGGTGAATAAAAATTTGGGATGTTACACATCTCTTATTTTTAAACAAAAAAAAAATTCTTTCAAAAATATCATTATAAGTCACTTTTCTACTTATCATCCAAACATGTTTCATAAAAAAAAAGCAACTTCTGTAAAGTCACATATAAATACAACAATTTTTGATAGGTCACTTATTCTTTTGAAGCTATTTCTATATGCTCATAAAAAAAATAAGTCACTTAATATAAACTATATTCAAATGGACCTTTAAACATACTGGCTTAATTTGTAGAATTCAAATTATTATAATTAAATTAGTTATTTATTTTAAAAAAGAGTGTTGATTTCTTAAAATACATTTTTTATTCATTTATATTGGATATTGCTTTCTTGATGAAAAATTATATGCTCTTATCGTCAAAATGGGAAGTTTTAAAAAAAATTAAAAATTGGAAGGATAAAATGGATTGGGATTTTATATTTATAATAAAAATAATTTTTTTTACTAGTCTTTAAACTTAACACTACAGGGAGTAATATAATACTCTTTTTTTTTTATCTAAACCATAAGATCTAATTGATTTGTTTTAAAGACGTTAATGAATATAAATAAACTACTCAATCTTATTGTATGTCGCGTATATTATATTATAGTTATATAAAATAATTTAAAAAAAAATGATAAATTTAAATATATTTAAATAATTTAATTAACTTTCTTAAAATTCTATAAAAAAATTAATTAAATTTTATATTTATTACCTAATATAGTACAAAATATCAATTATATATACGTAGGTGATGAGCCCGCCAACGGTAGTATTCCCCCATTCTAGGATTTGAACTTGCCATCCATCAAGCCAGCCATTAAAGCTTTGGACATCATATTATTAAGGAAAATACTTAACACTTAATTTTGCTATATAAATCACTTGTACACAAAAAAAAATTTAAAATATAAGTTAAGTTACTTGAGACAATAAATAAACTTTTAACAATTTTATCCCTATTGACTTGTATTAAAAAAGAGTGGAGAGAAATATGTAAAGACAAAATTGAGACAGAAGTGAAGTGAGAAAATATGTGCACCATCTATAAATAAATGTAAATGTGAAAAAAATTATTTATTTAATGCTTTTTTTATTTTGTGAGAATATGATACAAGTGACTTATATTATAAAATAAAATGTTTATATGTGATTGGAATGAATGTAAGAAACATGTTGTGAGTATGATTCTAATGTGACTAGAGATAGTGCTAAGTTTAAATTAAGAAGCACAATCACCAATTCTAAACCGATGATAATATGAAAAAAAAGGTGAATAATATTTTAGGGAAATTGTAATTTGGTTTAACAAAAGAAATTTACGAAGTCAAATCACGTAATTACAATAAAATCTTGTAGAATTGTCAATAAAACTCATAAAATTATTAATGATAACCTCTATAAATATATAGAATTGTTAATTACAACTTTATTGTAATTACACAATTTTACGAGACCGTTTGATTGTAAATTGCCTTCATTGAGACTAAATCACATTTTTTCTAATATTTTACGATAAATATAAAAAAAATATTTATAGTAGACTCCATGCTCATGAAATATATTTATTGCATGGTTTAGACTTTAGACTGTGATCATCGTTGAACGAGGAGGACTCTGGTAGATGGTAATTCCCTCTTTTTTATTTGGAAAGGGGAATAAAAAAAAGACTAATATCAGTCGTAAGCTAAAGATCAAATGAGTGAATCGAGTAAGGACTAAGGACCAGCCTAGCTCCACTGCAGAATCGAGTTTCAAGTTATATCATTACATTCCTGGAGATTTTTCGAAACCTTTGGAGTCTGCAAAGCAACGGAGCTTCCAATGTTGATTCTTCCTCCCAAATATTTAATCCATTTGGAGCTTATCCGCAAGTGAACTAATCTAAATTCTAAATTTATTTTTAATTGCAATTATCTACGCCTCCATTTCTGCGATTGTAGTATCCATTGGAATTACACCATCCACTTGGGCGTTCATAGTTGGTTGGTCATGCTCTTTAACTGTAATTGACCTGCTAAAGGAAGTGGCATCCGTTATTAGAGGAGGGGATGGAGGGTTAGGGAGTCCTAAATCCATCTGGCTCATGTTGTTACTGAAATCTGTTCCGCCACTTTCGAACTCATCTTCTGCTTCATTCATGATTTCATCTTCTGATGATTCTTCGCTTTCGTCTGATGCGCTGTAAAATGACTCTGACCTCACTGGGAAGAAATCTCTGTTTATGTTCTCACATATCTCGCCCTCCGCTATGTGAGTTAAAGCCACAACCACCTGTCATTCAGTTACTACATCAACATTTGGTAATTCTCACTAGTGCTTTATTTCTCGGATTATTGTGATGTTATGCTCCCTTTCATCTTAAACATAAAGAATGATTATGGTCATTTACAGCTTAATGCTGTTCATCCAAAATTCAAGTGTATCACTTACCACTTCTTATTAAAAACAAAAAAAAAAGACTGATTATGAAATTTAGTTTTACTTATTAAATGGTCAACCTCTATATTCAAAGGGGGTTTTTGTATGGTTTTAATGCTTGGATTTCTAATCCTGTACAATGTCATTTGGCATTAACATAGAAGCAATGACTTTTTTTCCCATTATGATGGAAATGGAAGTAGTATTTTGAAAATATTTCCTTTAGTAATTATTTAAATGTCATTTATTTTTAGGCAGTGGTTTAATGAATAATGAGGACTTACCTCACCCATGTTTAGTCTCTTGTAATGGTCCCTGCTTAGACATTTTTCTGCAATTCGAACCATCCAAAACAGTTGATGATAATCATGCGAATTCATGATCCTTTCATCAATTAGATCTGGATAATTCCTCTCTCTTAATAGTGGTCTTGCCTGCAAAAACAATGGTCAAGTTCGTTAGACAGAAACCAAAGGCATTAACATGAGACTGTTTAAGAGGAAAACCTTGGTTTTTCTATTCTACTTTTACTTTTTGCAAGGGAAGAGATAACCCTGATTCTTGGATTCTATCATTTCTAAATGCACATAAAATAGGCCTACTTTATGTACATCTGAGAGAGAACTTGGTCATTTGATCCAGAGACAACGCTGGACTGAATCTTTGGATTCTTTCCCTTCCCTTCTCCTTCGAACACATAAACAAAACCTTATAGGTATGTGTATGATGTTGGAGGGTACGAAAGGAGAATGGAGGAAAAGGAATGGCCAATGGCGTTTTCTCCTGTGTTTGGGAAAACTTTTTCTTTCAAAATTTTCCAATTCTTAAAATTGAAAAGGAAGAAAATTTTGGAGGTCTATTTTAAAAATCTCCACGCTCCTCTCCCAGAAGCAGACTCTCAACTCTCAAGCAAAAGAAAAAGTTCCTATACGACCTCCCCTTCTCTTCCATTACCCCTCCAAACATTCCCTGAAAGTCGGCTTAAAGAACATGATACGCTAGTAATATTCTCCACTTTTGCTTGAAGATTTATTCAAATTAGCTGTGGTTAGTGAGCAACTATTTGTATCAGATTTCTACATTGACCGTAAAGAAAACTAGGTACCTACTAAAAAGATAGAATTTCAAGGAGAAAAAGGTTCCAATTTCCAAGGTTCAATGTCAAGCTAAATAAGCCTAATGAAAACAAAAGTAAATGAAAAATTATTAATAAATCCTGAGAAAACAAGTAGATAGAAAGTGTGGATGTTTAGAAGAGGTCAATTTGTACCAATATATATATATATATATATATATGTATGTATATTATGAATTAATGAAACTTAATGGCATTCATGTTGTTTACCCATCCGACAAGACTTTTGCCTTCAAGTCTTTGGTCTGTAATCCTCATTCCAGTTATTAGCTGCAATAGGACTACCCCAAAAGAATAAACATCTATTTTAGTCGACACTTTGCCATCTTCTGCATATTCTGGAGCCAAATATCCAAAACTCCCAACAACCTCTGTTGAATGGATTGAGTTTTCATGTTGACTTCTTGCCAAACCAAAGTCTCCCAGCTGTTATATCCATTAAGAAGCAAAGAAAACAAGTTAAGTGATTGTTGGTGAAGTACAAACTCCATTAGCTTAGAGTGGTTATTAACCACTATCATTTAAGTTTTCTATCTCATTATCTTCAACACAAGAAGTGAAGTTAATAGGGTTTTCTATCTGAAGTGTTCCAATACTTTGCAACCACTATCTCAGTGATAATAGATGCAAAATTTCTTACCAGTGGTTGATGATCGTGTGTTAAGAGAATATTGTTTGTTCTCATATCCCTGTGTATGATGTTATTCGCATGCAAATATAATAAGCCTTTAGCAGATCCGATTGCTACTTTAATCCTATCTTCCCATCTAAGTAGAGTTCGAGAGTGTTCTGCATCAATTTGGCTGAAGTTAGTCTTTAATAAGCCATATCTAGAGCATATAACAGTATCTTTGTAGTGCTCTCAATTTAACGGTGAACTATCATTCTGCCACTTGAAATATGCTTATTCCACTATATTTTAAAGAAGATAGTCATCAGCAAGTCTGCAAAAGTCTCAATGACTGCACCAAAACTTGCCATGAGTTATGATTACCTCATTTCAACAAAGTGGACCAGAATGTTCTGAAATGAATGGTTAGAAACATATTTTGAAGGCTCGTAACAAAAATGGAATTTTAAATTTTATTTTCTCACAATTTACCATCCACATAAAAGGTACTGTTTCCCCTTGGTGTAAGTTGATCCACATGGACAGAAACGCTAATAAAGTTACTCTTTTAAACATCTAATAGGTGTACTTTTAAACAGGCTTAGATTAATTTGATGGTATTTATCTTTGGAAGAATAAAATGGTGGGATAGGCATCTTGCAAGTATCATGATGACAGGTTAGTCTAAACTTAAGTTTATTAATCTTACGAGATAGGTGTTGATCAAGCGAACCATTGCATACGTATTCATAAACAAGAAGCCTGTTGTCTCCTTCAGAGCATGACCCCAACAGCATGATTACATTCTCATGTCTTGCTTTGCTTAATAGATTAACTTCTGACTTAAACTCCTTCTCCCCTTGCAGGCTAGCACATTTGTGTTGCTTAACAGCAATTTCCATCCCATCTAACTGCCCTCTGTATACTAATCCAAACCCACCCTCTGATAGAAAATTCTTCTGAGAAAATCCCTTTGTGGCTCTGTAAAGCTCAGAGTAACTGAAGTCTCTTATCCATCCAGCCTTTGGTCTTTTATTCTTGCACACTGAACAAAGTGGGTTTGGGAGCTCTTCTTTCATCTCAAATTGAGGTACTTCTGTTTGGCCTATCTCTTTACTCTCAAAAATGTAAAGTACTGGTGTTTGGTGTTTAGCCTCTGGAAATTCTTCTTCCTCTGGGTATTTTGGAGAATCACTGGAAGTCAGGGCTTTGGAATTTTGAGGACTTGAAACTCCAGTTTCCATGATATTCTCACTTGATGATGATCTATTTCCTGTTTGATTCAACATAGGTTATCTCTAATATACTGTGTATTGGTCAAAATCATGATTGATGCTTCATTATACACCCATGAAGTATGAAAATTTGTATGAAGTTCAATGATTTCCTAACAAGCTATTCCGAACCTTTCACTTGGAGTCACTGTCTAAATGGGACAATAGGACTTAAAATGGTCATGGTGGCCGTGATATGAAGTTTCATAAACATTTATAGATATTGTTTTTGGATACAATTAACATTTATAGACATTACTTTGCCTGAATCATGTGACATCAAGAATCTAAAGTTGAACTTGACATAATAAATCATATAAGATTGGAGGGACATGTATTATGACTGAAAACTTAAGTCTTTAAGCACAACACTATAAATATTTGGATCATAATCTCTCACAGAGGTATATATACTTGGATTTTATATGGTGAATAATATTATGGCAAATGGATAGACTTGGTCTTACAATAATAGTATGGAAAATGGATAGACTTACTCTTACGAGAAAATTGTTCCTCTGAGCTTCCTGGTATCAATTCCATATTTTTTACATGATCTGATCTTTCAGCAAATGATTTGCTGTTCTCTGTTTGTATTGGCTTTCTTACCATTTGAATGCTATAGCGATTCCTTATCCTATAAATACCACAAGCGAGATTCTCCAAGAAGTGCCTCTTATCTTTGATCATATGTCTGCATTAAGATAATATTTACCCAAACATGAAGCAGTTTAGATCAACAGGAAGAAGTAAGTTATGTAGTTCATGGCATCATAAAGTTAGATGTAATTTGCTTAAGCTTGATATGTCTATTCCAATACTATGAATGAGGAAATGATACTTCACAGAAAAATTAAGAAAACAATGTAAGATCAAAATTTAGAATAGCTATTCACAGACACTTTGATACAATGTCAAAGATCACCTTAAACTCAAAAGCGAAGCCTACTTATGCAAATCTATCTAAACAAGTAGTCAATTGGTCTTGCTTTCACATGCAAGCAAGTTGCAGGCCAGGGAAAAGATATGGAAGCTGACCTGTCAAGTACCAAGTATGTTGCCCTATATATAGTGACAGCATTACAGATAACCTCCGGAGAAGGGCATGCAAGCACTTCTATTTGGAAATTAATCTGAGATTCAAAGAGTTATTTCATCAGCCATTACAGTGAAAGACAATCTAATAGAGTTAGTAACCAGAAGAATAGGATAGTTAGGTTCAGTGGTTAAGTGCTCAATATCTTTTAAGCAAAGTTTCAAATTCAAACATTGTGGATAGAAAAAACTGCGTCAGGAAAGCTTCCCCCTGTTGAAACCCATCCTTTCTTGAACATAAATTCATTTTTTTTTTGGAGTGTACCAGACATAGCAGTATCGCTAAAGCATGCAAGATAATTTGTCTAAAAAAATGCAGCTTTTATTGCATTTCCTATCAGATTCTTCAATAAAATCCTAACTTATGGGGCTGAGTTGTGGATGTCTGGGTTTTATTTTTATGTTGGGTAGCCTAACACAAACACTTACGAAGTGATACATGTCATCATGCTTATAGGTATAAAATGCATTTATTTTGAAATCCCTTTGCAACCTATAGACCTATTTGAAGTGTCAACACTCAAGTATGAATTTTTGATTAGTTAGTTACTTGATACAAGTTATGAAATTATATCAGACTGAACTCACATTTTTTGCTTTACAATAGTCAGAAAGTTTCATGACTCGTGGTCTCTTACGATGTTCTTCCTTTATATTGCCAAGTTCCTCTTGAAGAATTTTCTGATCTGTTGCAATAGATGGAAAAGAACAAATACTTGGAACTTAGTAAGCCAGCAATATGGTAGATAAGTGATGCAGCTTAATATTCAAATTATATATATTTATATAATGGTTATGACTTTGATACTATTTAATTAGTATAATGTATTCTTCCTTAGAAAGTTTCCTAATATTTAACTTGTATTATTATTAGTCCCTAGCATCTTCTGTGCAGCATCGTGTGGGTCCTGCGCAACAGAATAGTAAAGTTCGTCCCTATATTACTATTTAGCCATTATTACTCATTTACTTCTTTTAGAAAGAAAATATTCTCGTACATACCAAATATAGCAAGAATTGTGAGCTCATCTCCAGGTTTTAGAGATAGCTGTTTCAGAACCTTTTTTATTGCACTTGTACAAACATCTCTTGAAGCATCCTGGATCACCGCCACTCTCTGAGGCTCTAAGGACATTTTGTATTTTAAATCTAGTTTGAAGTATTCCTCTCAAATTCTTCTTTGATATTGAACCCTCAAATTCTTATTTAGAATAGAAATGAAGGATACTTTGTTCATATAGCACTTCAACCATAATGACCTTTTCTTTCCCTTTCATATGCGTTTTCTTCGAGTTTCTCTGTGTTTCTGATAAATGATCTATGCATGAAGGAAAGAAGTTATCAGTAGCAAAAGTAAGCGGGGGAAAAAAAAGAATGAAAGAAAACCTAAAAGAAGAGATACACACTCATACAGTTATCTAATTATACTTCCAAAAGTCTGAAAGCAAAACAGTGGAGAAGAATAAGTAGGAGCTTCTCAAGGGATCTTCATTGTGAGGATATTCGGATCTTCAATGAGAGGATATGCCATATGAAGAGGAAGATGGAGATTTTATGAGCCATCTTCAGGAATATTATATTATTTTCCATATTCACCAATTGCTTACATGTATTGCAGATTCTAACTTTTTTTAAAAAAAAAAAAAATCAAGGGGATGGTATTGTTGGTAACTGAGAAGGCATCGGTGACTCCAAAGCTTGTGACAATGCTGGTAAGTTATTGTTTTATTAATTTTTGATAATTACTAAGGTGGTTTTTGTTGGTTATAGACTTTAAAAAGATTTGGATCATTGTCAGTAAAGCTAGGCGATGGTCATATTTTGTAATATTAAAAAAAAAGAAGCTTCTTCTGGGTAATTTTTTTATATATGGTATCTGATATTCGGTACATATTGGAGCATTATCGTTCATCAACCCAGGCAAGAGTAGTTTTCTTAAAAGCGTCTTTTGTATTATGTAATATTACTAACACGTCTGTTAATTATATAATATTAATGATGTGATATTGATTCACAAAAAATTATCGTTGATGCTATAGTCATTCTTATATTTTAGATTTAGATTTTAAAGTAACAACTTTTGTTGGATTGTTGAATAACCAATGGTTCAAAATTTAATTACAAAATTTCCATGTAAATTTGTTAAGTCATTATTTTTTTAATAAGATTAATGGTGTTAGTAATAATACCAGATAGAAACATTCATAATATAAAGCACTTTAACTAATTTATTAGAATTAAGAAATGATAGTTAACTCTCTCTCTTTTTGCTAGGGTAGTTAATTTATTCAATATGCTTTAAATTGAATTTTTTTCCAACTTTATTCATATTAAATTTAGTTCCAAATGAGAGTAAACATATACAAAGTCACATTTAATCATTAATAACATGGGTAAAATAGACAAATAAGCATTGATTACTCTTCAAGTGACTTATATTGTGGATTAAAATATTCTTTTTAAAGTTAGTTATACTGTGAATTGGAAGGAGTACATAACATGAATAATAATAAGCTAATGAATTCATTCATTTTTATTTTTCTTAGGAATATTATATTATTGTTATTACCACTACTTATTAATACCAATAGTTGATATTTATAGCTAATTGAAAAGCATTCATTGGTTGCATTAGATTCTAAGGGTTGTTTGGATTGAAAGAAACAAATACAAAATTGTTTTATCAATTGTTTTGGCCAAGCCACTACTTCATTATAAACAGTGGAAGCTTCTTGTGGCAAATAAGGTAAAGTGTTGTGGGGGGGGGGGGGGGGGGGGGGGGGGGGGGGGGAGGGGGGGGGGGGGGGGGGGGGGGGG
>JBAGKO010000008.1:24853000-24875447 GCA_037177275.1 Acacia concinna
TTGATGCCCCCCCCCCCCCCCCCCCCAACCCCACCAAACAAAGGAAAAAAATTGTTGTTTCTGAACTATGCTAAATGAAATTGGAGAGAACAAGAGTAAAACAAATGCGGCCTTTTCAGATCTGAATAAAATATAGGGAAATTTATAATGAGGTCCTAAATAAAGAACTTTATGTCAAATAGGTCCCGTGAAATTGCGTAATTACAGTCAGGTCCCAAAGTTGTAAATTTCTGCTGATGGGGTTGTAATTTACAACCTCTCTTGAGGTTGTAATTTACAACCTCAGCAATGCAATTAACAACTCCGGGGTTGTTAATTGGGACATGACAGTAATAAATTCCTGAAACTTGGGACCTTAGTGTAAATACGTGATTTCACGGGACCTATTTGACGTAAGTCATTGTAAATTTCCCTAAAATATATTGTGACTTTAGATAAAGTGGTAATGATATATAAATACCATTTAAATTTTAAATTAGTCATGCGGTTTATAAGAGTAATATTAACTCAATTTATATAACAATTGACAACTCAATTTTTAAAAAAATCACTTATTTATAATTTTAAAATTGAAAATATATTTTTTTTCATGAATCGTGAAACATTAACTACGTAATACTACTTCCACTCGTAAATATAAAATTCGGTTAACTTTTTTTGAAAAGATTAAGGAAGGTAAATAAATTATTTAATCATATCATATGTAATATATCATTATATATATTAGTTTATAAGGTAGACAAAATAATTTTTTAAAAAATGATAAATTTAAATGGTTTATAATAATGTAATTAGTTTTTTTTATGATTATCTACAAAAGTTAATTTATTTTTATATTTATGATATAAGATAATACTATATTTCTTATTATTAATATTATTTTGCTAAATTACCAACAAAAAAAACATTAAACGTTACTAGGTCGACCATTTTATTTCAATTGTATTCAGTTCCATGCAAGTGTTTTAGTTTGATTCATTAATCAGAAGAGATGGTAAAGAGCAAAAGTTTATTTTATAGAATATCTTGACGCGCTCGATTCGAGTTAAGGGTTAGGATTAATTCTCGTAAAAGTGTGTGTGTGTGTGATTTTTTTTTTTAAACATTCAGATAGACTTTAAAATTGAGACTTAGTGTATTTTTTTTTTCTTTTTTGGCCAAAGAGACTTTGTATTTAAACGGACTAAACTTTTTTTTAATTAGGATCAATACCAACATATCAAATTATATTTTAATCAAAACAATATGAAACTAATTTTATTTCAAAAAATTGCACAATGACTTTCTTTCTAAAAAAATCTAAATTTTTTCTCCAACTAAACTTTCATCCTTGGTCAACTTCTGGTTTACTATTTCCCTTGTCATGTGGCCAGTCTCAAAAAATATTATCAAGAACCTATTGTAGGTATATATGAGTATCCTGTAAAAGGAAGACAGTAAATCTTGCTGACAAGAAGGAAGACAAATACAGAACCATGATAAATTCTAAGAAGCAGTATGAAAAAAGAAAAGAAAAGTAAAAGCACAGTACTTTCTAATTCTCTATATTTTAAACTTATTTTATTAGTTTTATAATATTTTATATTCATCAATATTTATTGAGAAATTTACAATGAGGTCTTAAATAAGAGACTTTATGTTAAATAGTTCCCGTAAAATTGAGTATTTACAGTCAAGTCCTTGTAAATTGGGACTTGACAGTAATAAATTCTTAAAACATAAGACCTAACTGTAAATACGCGATTTCATAAGACTTATTTGACATAAAGTCCTTTATTTGGAACCTCATTATAAATTTCTCATATTTATTTACATTTATCAAATACATATTCTTTTTAGAAAGGTATATATATTAAAGAGATTTTTATTATAAAAAACTAATTTAACTAATTATTATTAGTTTGTTACATAGATCACACCCATGCGAGTATTATATTATGTTGGAGAGGATCTTTTTTCACGTTTTGTGGCAGTTATCATCCTCAATTCATCGCTGAAGGCAGCCTGAAGCTGCTGAACAAACCACTCTCCACCTTCGGATTCGTCACGCGAATTTCTCTCACTCTTCCAATGTCTCTTCGTATCAAACTTTCTCACCGCTCCATCTGGATTCCCTCTTCACATCCTCAATTTCCCCCGGTATTACTTTTTTAAATCCTATTAATTTTCCCTTTCTTTCTTCGCTTCTTATCTATGACATTTTGTTCATCGTTTCATTTTATGTGGATTTCTTCTTCTTGGTGTTCTGATCCTTTTCTTCATATATATTCGCGAATTTGGGTCGAAGGGCATCTATGACAACGTACTCTTGCGCGTTTACTTTGCTAAGCGGACTAATACCCACCTGCTTCACAGCCTCCGTAGAAGAAGGCCTTGCTTGGCTAACAGCAGCGACAATGTGAGTAATGCAACTTGATATTTTCGACTGGATTTCTTCTTTATCCTTTTCTTGATGTGTTTTTCATTATTGATTTTGTATGCGCGAGTGTGGTCTTGATTCATTAGTTTAGAATTACAAGTTATTAGTATTGCAAAATCTGCTGCTGGTTCCTCATGACAATTCCTGCCTTAAAATTCTTCTGTCCAAGCTAATTTTGCTGTAAAATCTGTTTATATAATGTATTTTTCTTAATACAACGAAATTGGAACTCATTTAGTAGGCTAACCTCAAGCGAACTTCTTAAGTAGAAATTCTTTGGAAAATCTACGCCAGTGTGTATGCCCAAAAGTAAAAATAATGCAATAAATTAAAAAGCTTTGCAGAAGGATAGAAAGATTATTTTTCTTGAAAGTCTCTTAAACATAATAAGTAAATCAGTGACACTATCCTCAGATAAAATGTCAACAAATTTAACATTTCTTGAATCTTTCTAAAACTTTCTTCCCCATGAGATATTTTACCAGTGCAATAAAGTATGTTCATGATTCTACCTTTTTTATGACTAATCGGATTATTGCCATATCACTTGTTGGTGTAAGGTCAGACACAGGAGCTGTCAGATGCATACAAACATGAAGGTATATGACTTTCAATAGTTTGGATCTTTTCATGTGAACTAAATATGAATTGTAACATCGTGCAATGAGCCCCATTGTTCATTATTTACAAATAGTGCGACTACTTATAGATTATGTATATATTGATTGTTTCATTTTTTTTTCTTGTAGAATTTTGAATTAAGGACATTATTTGTTGGTCAAACAGTTGTGGGTTCAATTTCCAATCCAGTCATTCAAATTTGAGCATCTAGTTAATTTGTAAAAGTTGCCATATGTCATAATGCGTACACTGCACATGCCACCATCGGTCACTAGCTATGAAAATCCCTTGTCCAATTGTTGGTTTCTCTTAGTTATTCAAAAGCATGAAATTTAGTACTGTATTTTGAAGTTTGAACACTGGGTGGGCAATGTGTTATAATATATGAAGAAACACCTTGGTGTCAACTTAAATAATGAGGAGTAGAAATGCATGCATATGCTCATTCATTTGCATCCTAGTTTGTTTTTTCATCTATAGTGCAGGCCGTTCACCTACATAATGAGTTAAATGCAGCATATCGAATCTTTCGACTGTGCTTACAGTATTGTCTAGTAGTGATTATCCAATATTTGTTGTCCTACAAAATCCTTTTTTCTTCAAAAGAGCATGAACAGTTTTCATTATATTTACATGATAAGATTCCTTTATGATTTATGACAATTGAATAGGCGTTTGAGCAACCTAATCAAATATGCTTAGAAGGAATGTAATATAATAAAATCATCAACTGTTTCATTATTTCAACTGGAACGGAAGAGGGAAAATTGTCAAGCCAGCCAGTTCAAGTTACATATCTATTTATATAGGATTTCATCATTTATCCTTAGCATGGACCTCCTGGTCTTCATTTTGATTGAAGTTTCAAGTGTCTTAAGTCATAACCACCACAGGTTATTTTTAGGTTCATCAGAAAGAGAAGAGACTATGAAAGTGGAGTCTCCGACAAACAATGAGTATGTTTAAACTGCCCAGTTTTGCTCTTTTAGAATTTTAATGAGACTGGAAAATTTCTTATCTGCTCTTGTATATTACATAATAAGTCAATGTGGTGTGATTGTTTCTTGACAAGAAACCTCATGCAAGTTGATGAATCACGAATGGAAGAAAATTGAGGAATAAGCATAATAAGTAGAGAAACATGTGCATCATTTGTTTGGGAGATGTAAAAAATTGCAGGGAACGCCAAAGGGAGGGAAGAATGAAGGTATGAGAGGATGCAGAAAGAAAGCTTTAATGATGCCCTAACCGAAACCTATATCTTTCATTACTAATCAAGTATGGAAGTTATGATCTCTCCCCCTCCCTCACCCGTGCTGTTTTCTCATCATTTATATTAAGAAATTGTGTAAATTACTCATGGAGGCAACTTTCTTGTTCTAACAGTGATGTCTTTGCTTAAAGACTTTTTGCCAGCTCTCATTTGTTTGATATGACAGGATCCTGACAAAACTGAAGAGATATGGAGTGTCTGGTATCCTTTCCTATGGACTACTGAACACAGCATACTATCTCGTGACATTTCTTTTTGTGTGGTATGTGAACATGTGTAAGAATACTTAAAAAACTTTACTATATTGATAAGACACATAGTATATGTACATGTGGTATATGATTAGGTTAATATTGAAATAGTCCTATTGGGGTAAGGTCTGGCCCATCTTCTGTGGTGATAGCTTAGTGCTCTAGGCTGTGGTATATATTTCTCTGTGATGCATTAAATCAGTTCAAAGGTGTAAAGAATTTCAATTCTTAACTTCTTATTTATCCCTTGTTTTTGAGGCAATATGCATTGCATTATTCCTGTACCCCTTGAATGCTATCGGTTAAAATACCATATCCAACATTAACTTGGAATTTGTTGTTTGTTTGTTAAGGCTTTATGTAGTTCCTTCACCTAAAAGGATGGGTTATCTTGCAGCTGTAGAAAGGTAAGAACATTTATATTACCTTATTTCATGATTTCTCCTTCGAAGTGTGTCAGTGTTATGGATTATAACTTTTTTCCCATGTCCAGATTTCTCAAAGTGATGGCCATGGTCTGGGCTGGTAGCCTAGTGACGAAACTTATTAGAGCAGGAGGGTGAGCTACGTTCTTGAAATCTTTAACATAACTAATTTCATAATCATCTCTCTTGTGGTCTTAAGTTTGCCTAGAACTTTTTAAAAAACTTTGTTGACCGTCTTTGGGAAGGTAGGTCTTATGAAACTTCACCCAAGTCCTGTCCTTCCTGATTCGTTGAACATCTTGATGATATGGCTGCTGATCGTGTTTGTGGGAATAATCACAGTTGCAAAATGTTCTTCTGTAAATTATGCAACACATAAACTTAGATGATGGGTATGAGTATAATGACTGCCATTTCATACAATCGAGTTTATTTCTGATGCAGAGCTTTAGCATTGGCGCCTTTTGTAGACAGAGGATTATCATGGTTTACTGCCAAGTTCCAGTTTGAGTCTCAGGGGAAGGTAATCTCCCCAACTGTTTTTCCCCTTGTTCTTTGTTTTATATTTATATGCATAATGTGTCTAAAGCTTAAAACAAAATTACATCATGAGAATCAAAAGCTCACGCCATGTCCCTGAGTCGGATATCCTTGATTAAAATAAATATAAATAAATGCCTTCACTTCTTCTGCATTTCATAATTTGTTTAAACGTTTGATGACAAGTACTTAATACTATATCTTGAAAAGTTCCTTGATGGAGACTAAGATAGCTTGGGATGTCTTATTATTATTCAATTGAGGGATGCTATATAATATAGTACGACTATCATTTTTCACACGTGTGCAATGGTAACATTGAAACAAAATTATGTTTTTGGGTATTAAAGCATAGGTAGAGTTCAATTGATAAATTATGGTACAATCTGCAGGCATTCATGGCAATTGTGGCGTTTTGCTTTGGGTTGGCCGTCGTCTTATTTTTGGTGATCACATTGCTTTGGGCATGATCATATGATGCTCTCTCTGCGGTTTACTAAGTGCACACATCTGATTAGATTTTATTAACTTATATCACCTCTACTCATTTTCAGTCATCTCTCACTCCTTCTTCCTTAAAATCTTTGTTCAATTTCTGGAATTGTTATGCTCCGTAATTTTTGTCAAGGAGCCTTTTTTGTCCCTAATTTAATAAAAAAAAAAATTTAATCTTTAGTTCTATTGACTGTTAGTATCTGTAATACTCCATTTAGTCTGTTTTATAAGCTCCAATTAATTACTTCGCATAAGGAAGTTAGTTAACATTATTTATTTATATATTTGAAATCTCAAAATGACTCTCAATGAAAGTCATTAATTAGAGGAATTTAATTAATCAATTAGGAAGTTCTACTGCTAGTTAATAGTTAGTAGAAGTGAATAAAATTAATGTTATAAACAGTATTAACATAGAGTTAGTCTAACTGTATAAGGCATGGGTAGATTCCTTTGGGTCTCAAGTTTAAGTCCTAGAGGAGACTTGGGGGAGGAACCTATGAACTCTGAACTGGTAAAGGTACTAATATCAAAAGAAAAAAAATGTTACATTATGAAACACTAAATGATTAGTTCCAAAACTTGGATGGAGTCATTCAATGATCAAGTCAGCCCTAATGACAACAGGTCCCCAAAAGGAAAAAGACAGAAAAAAAAGGATGTGGGAGGTTAGTCAGGATTGCTTTATGGAAAATGGGAATTAGACTCAATCATAGATTGAGAAACTAATCTTTCAGTTACTATAATTGGCTTGGTTGTAACTCTGTCATTAAACTTTGACTCGATACTCCCTGAATTTTAACTTTAAAACTTTGGTCCTTAATTCATAAAATATATGATTTTGTTTCCTAAAATATGGGGAATAATATTTTAGATGGTTAAACTATAGGGATTGAATTGCAATTAAAGTTTAAAAACTGAGTTGCACCGAGTTAAAGTTTATAGACAAAGTTGCAATTAAGTTAAAACTAAAAGAACAAAGTGATCAAATATCTCTTCAAAATGTTCAATCTTTGATCAGGTCTTAAAATTGAGAAGTAATACGTATGCATTTCTTTCCACTGTCTAATTTCCAGCAAGAACCTACAACACGAGGAAGTCTGTGACCAACAACGAAACAAATTTGCCAATCCACATGACATGGGAGCTGGGGAAATCAACCTACTCAACGCTCTCTATTCTAGTTTAGCCTTTGAAACAGATGTGGAAGACTACCTCCAATTCCTCTGTTATTATGGCTATTTACAGAAAAACATAAGATCAATGTCCAACATTAATTTCACCTGCCCCAAAAACTCCAATAAAGATCTTATATCCAACATAAACTACCCCTCAATCTCCGTAAAAAAGCTTAGCAGGAACCAGAAAGCCAAAATAATCAGAAGAATAGTCACCAATGTAGGACCATTAATGCTACATATACATCAAAGTTTCATGCATCAGAGGGACTAATAGTCAAGGTTCTTCCTAGTAAACCTGTCTTCTCTGAGGATGTAAAGAAGCTGTCTTATGAAGAATCATTCAATGGGAAGGAGGCTCTTGGAGTCTACAATTTGGTTCTCTAACATGGCTTGATGGTAGGCATTATGTTCATACCGTATTTGCTGTCAATGTTCAAAACTTGGCACTGTTGGCGGACATTGGACAGAGATACGTATACAAACACACACATACAAGATATTGATCAAATTTATTAACATACATAAAATATATTGATTATTTTGTTATTTTGTATAAGAAGCTTAGAACTAATTAGCTTCTCAAGAGAAATTTTAATCGAGAAACGTTTGTGATTTAATGGGCTCTTTGGTAGTTTTGGAAGAGAGTTGAGTGCGCCCTATGTGATGGGATAAAATTGTGCCCATGGTGCTCTATGGTCTATTTTAGTGATATGTTTTGAGTTTCTAATTGTCTGCTATTTAATAATTTCTCATCTATAAATCGCAGTACTTTTCATTTCTGAACACGCTGTCAAAAAAAATAAATTCTGAGATGATATCAAGATGAATAATGAATAAACGGTATTAAGTTAAAAACGTAATTTGGTTTTCCAAGTTTATCAATTCAATTCATCCTAGCAAAGTATCAAAATTTGAGATAATTTTGAAGCTTGGGAAATTGCTTTGATTTAGGATGAGGATTTGAGATGATGGTATTGCTTAGGTTTTGGCTCCTTTTGTGTTTTGCTTCTTTTTTTTTTTTATCCAAACGTTATGTTAAAATTTTAAATTTAATCAATAAAAAACAATATTTTCTATTAAAAAGAAGTTAATCAATTCAATTCAATGATTCATCCCCTAATACAGTATCAAAATTTCAGATAATTTTGAATCTTGGAAAATAATTCTTTTGAAATTGTTTAAACTTTGCATCCCAACCATTAGATTAAATTGAATGGTTTAAATTTAATATTGTACCATTGTTATTGAAATATTAAATTATAGAAAACAAATAAAAAAAATTGTAAACATATAATATAAGCAATTCAGGAATTGAGAACAATAGGAAAAGTCCATTTGATTAAATAGTAAGTTTTGTTATTGTAAAAAACATATGCGAATAATTCAAAATTAATTTAATCATTAGTGTTCTATATGACCATGTATCATATATTTTTTTTATATGACCATGTATCATATATTTTTTTATATGAGTTTATAATTAAATGGTAATATTTTAAAGGACGTGATTGAAAAATTTAATATAATGAAGATAAGAAACTAATCTCACTATTTTCTGTTAAATTCATCTCAAACTCATACCTTGGAAGAAAATTGGGATAACATTTTTAATAAAAAATTTTGTTGATGAGAAGAACTTGAAATAAGAGTGTCTAGTATAGTATCAGAATTCTGTAGGTCAATTATTATCGAATATTTCACCCATAGTTACCTTTGTTTTTTTTTTTTATGTGGAATTGTAGTTACATAGTAATATTTTAAAAATAGAATACATGGTTGCATGCGATGAGCTAGCTTGATATAATAGATATGAAAAATTTAACATAAGTATTTTCCTTTAAATTTATTTTGCACATTAGAGAAAATTTAGAAAAAGTTCGCTATTGAAAATATGTACTGCTTGTGCATAAAATTGTGCCATGCTCTTCTTACTAATAAAATTTTGAAGGGGAGCATTCCTCCAACTTTCTCTATACATTGAGTATGACAGAAATAAAAGTTGGCCAAAAAAAAAAAACAAAGGAACAACAATAAAAAATTTATAAATTTTAAAAAATAAAGTAACTTAACATTTTAGGTTAACGTTAAATTTGGATGTCACCTCAAGTTAGGAGAAGTAAGCTACTTGTCATGCCCCGGGACTTGAGAAGTCCCACATCGGGCGACTCGAGGAGGTCTTTGGGCTATATAAACGTGGGCGCTGCGCACTCCTTTAACTGCAGTTATGGGGTGAAAGGGTAATGGACCCACCCACCGAGGCTCTAGGAGGCTAGAGAGTGCGGGTTCGAGTCACTGCACCCTCGATAGGGTAATGGGCCCACCCGCCGAGCCTCTAGGAGGCTAGAGAGTGCGGGTTCAAGTCATTGCGCGCTCCTCTCCCTGCATTTTTGAGGAAGAGGGTAATGGCCTCGTGACAAGTGGTATCAAAGCCAAACCGATGTGGGACCCAGGAGGCTGGGGCTCGTCTGGTGCAGCCGGTCCGCGGCGAGGTCGCTCGCGGATTGGTCGGGGGAGCTGTCACGCCCCGAGACTTGAGAAGTTCCACATCGGGCGACTCGGAGAGGTCTTTGGGCTATATAAGCGTGAGTGCTGCACACTCCTTTGACTGCAGTTTTGGAAGAGAGGGTAATGGCCCCGTGACATACTGCTCTCTTCATTTTTAACTATAAACTTTAGGTAACTCAATTTAGTTAACTCTTTTTTTTTTAAAAAATGTTAAAGAAAGTAAAGAAGTGACTTAATTATATTTTATGTTATGTATCATTACATTATATATCAATTTATAAGTTAAAAAAAATAATTTAAAAAGAAATAATAAATTTAAATATTTTAAAGTACTTTAATCATTAATCATTTTTCTTTTGATTGTTAAAATAATCAATTAGTATAATATTTAGTACAGGAAGTAGTATTAACTTATATGTGCTTGTTTTTTAAAACCTGACTTTGAAAAGGAGAAAAGGCCAAAAACACAACATAAAAACAAAAACAAAACAAAACAAAATGTGGCAAGTCTTTTGCAATTATTGTGTTGGCCATGTGGCATGAATTTAGGGAAGCGGAAAAAAAATCAGGGTTTAAGCATAAAATTCAAGGTCGAAAGAGTTATAGGTTAAGCAATCTTAATCAACTTTATTATATTTAGTATTTGATTTAATTCATATTAGTTGATTTCTTTATATTCATCAGATAAAGAAGTCATTTTTATGTACTACCTCCAATCCTTGTATATAAGACCTAACTTAAAACAAGTAAGGAAGTTTGTTTAATTAATTAAATATAACATGTACAACTTAATCAATTTTCTAAAGTTCGTCATTCTCTATTCTCTTCTTTGATTATTTTTGATTGAGCACAAATAGAGGTAAATTAATAAAAAAAATTAACAAATACGAAAAATACAATATAGATGAGGCCAGTTCTCCAAATACAAGTCCTGTATCAAAGAGTTGGGCAGCACTTAATTGTCAACAACGCACTTGAAATAAAGAATAGGGTGAACAGAAATTTGTAAAATGTTCACAACCAAATAACGTAGAAAATGAGTTTTATGTCTTTTGTCTTTTTCCTTCTTCGTTTTAGGAAAGGAAAAAATAAAGAACGAACCTGAAGTTGACAAGGGCAGATACGATGGAGAATATGGCAAATTAGAGTGACGAATAATAAACATCAGAATGTAAAATGATGTCGTTTCTACAGTAAATGAAGCTTTTGCTTCCAGTTAGAGAGCAAGTCACAAAAGAAAGTCAAATACCTTGGGAAATTGGACGGTCTATTTGCAGTGGTATTTGCATCACCAAAAAGAAAAAAGAAAACACGTTCCATTGCCATGAGAAGTCTTAATCTAGTATTCGTATCATTTGTAACCTCTCTCCATTGTCATCGTTAGATCAAGCCCAGCCCCCACCTGTGTTTCTTTTCTTGTTGCTCCAATTGCCCCCTTCAGAACCTCCACTACCAGAAGAATTACCACCACCCCAACCACCGCCACCAGAAGAATTACCACCGCCACCAGTGTTGGCCCAACTACTGCCGCCACCACCAGAATGATCAGTTCCCACATTAGTCCCTTGTCCACCAAAGCTTTTGTTGTCATTGTTACCTCCACCTCCCCAGCCATCACCTTTCCTACCTTCTCTCCCTCTTCCTTGTCCTTGGCCTCGTCCCCAACCACCACTGTTGTTATTACCTTCTCCAGCACCATCACTACCCCAACTCTTTCCTTTGTTACCTCCACCAACACTGAAGCCGCCGCCGCCGCCGCCAGAGTTGGCCCAACCACTGCCACCAGAGTGATCAGTTCCAGCTTTGTCCTCTTGTTCACCAAAGCTTTTGTTGTCATCATTACCTCCACCTCCCCAGCCACCACCTTTACTACCTTCTCTCCCTCCTCCTCCCTGTCCTTGGCCTCGTCCCCAACCACCACTGTTGTTATTACCTTCTGCAGAACCATCATTACCCCAACTCTTTCCTTTGTTACCTCCACCACCACCCCAGCCACCTCCGCCACCACCAGAGTGATCAGTTCCAGCATTGGCCTCTTGTCCACCAAAGCCTTCGTTCCCATAGTTACCTCCACCTCCCCAGCCACCACCTTTACTAGCTTCTCTCCCTCTGCCCTGTCCTTGGCCTCGTCCCCAACCACCACTGTTGTTATTACCTTCTCCCGCACCATCATTACCCCAACTCTTTCCTTTGTTACCTCCACCACCACCCCAGCCACCACCGCCACCACCAGAGTGATCAGTTCCCGCATTGGCCTCTTGTCCACCAAAGCTTTTGTTGTCATCATTACCTCCACCTCCCCAGCCACCACCTTGACTACCTTCTCTCCCTCTGCCCTGTCCTTGGCCTCTTCCCCAACCACCACTGTTGTTATTACCTTCTCCCGCACCATCATTACCCCAACTCTTTCCTTTGTTACCTCCCCAACCACCCCAACCAGAGCTGTTGTCATTGCGTTCTTGGCTATTCTGATGACTATATTCAGAAGCTCCCCTGTCATTGCCGTCACCAAGAATACTCTCGCTCCAACTCTTTCCTTTATTACTTCCCCAGTCTGAACTCCATCCGCCACCATTATAGCTGTTATTATCACCACCTTCATGTCCACCTTGGCCCCCTCTACCTCTCCTTCCTCTTCCCCTTCCCCTTCCCCTTCCTGAAGAATCAGAATCATTCCAGCCACCACCACCGTAATCATTTCCAGTGTTGCCCCATCCGCCACCACTATAGTTGTCATTATCACTTTCATGTCGACGCCCACGTCCCCGTCCGTGGCCATCACCTTGGTCCCCTCTGCCTCTTCTTCCCCTTCCCCTTCCCCTTCCCCTTCCTCTGTCCCCTCCTCGCCCTTCCCCCCAACTACTATCATTGTTACCACTAGGATTCATCTCACTCTCATAATTACTCTGCTGCCAAGTGGTTCCTCTGCCATTGCCTTCACCAGCAACACTTTCACTCCAACCCTTGCCTGCATTACCTTGCCAAACAGAAGACTTAGGATTAGCCCAACCACCATTATTGGTGTTGTCAGTTTCTGTTCCAGCATTGCCCCATCCACCAACATTACGTTTGTTATTAAATTCATCTTCTTGACTCCAAGTTCCTCTTCCTTGTCCCCCCCTTCCCCAGCTGCCTTCAGCATTATTAGGGGTTTCATCAACATTGCCATCACCTGTAAGACCTTTGTCACCCCAACTCTTGTCATTATTACGTGCCCACCCAGAAGAAGACCAACCATTATCACCGCTGTTGTTCTTTTCAGATTCACATCTGCCATCATAACCTTGGCTCTCACCTTCTGTGTTTTCACGCCCACGTCCACGCCCACGCCCACGGCCAAAGCCACGTCCACGGCCTCGGCCACGTCCGCGGCCACGACCATCTCCCCAATTGCGGTCTCCATCCATGGACTTTGCCAATGAACCATCTATGATTGGTTTTCTTGGTGGTAAATCATTGATATGACTCTGGAAGTATGTGACCATCGGCTCAATGTTCTCAAATAACTGCTTCCTAAATTTAAACCCTTTAGGATGAATTCCAATAAACTCATGATGCAGATTTGTACTTCTAATGTAAGACAAGATGAAAGTGCCAGGATGCTCATGAGAAATTGCAAAACCATACACAATCCTTTTTGGATATTCTTCCTTCTCCAGTTTTAATAACTTGTCAACCTCAGCTTTTGAACCCTTAAATTTTTGGTGATCCAGTATCACTCTCAGATTGACCACCAATGGGTTGACAAAGCGTTCCACAACCTATAAACATAGCAGGGAAAATAATAAACTGATGTAAAAGAAGTCAAGACACAGATTCTAAAGTGTTAATGAAGAAGCATCAATTCTAAAAAAAGAAACTTCCTTCAGCGGCAGGCATATGACGAAACTGAAAAATAATTATTTTTTCCAAGGTCAGTGTCCAAAAGCCACTAAACCGAGACAAAAAATTCTAAAGTGCTAATGAAGAAGCACCAATGCTAAAAAAATAAATTTCCTTCCGGTGTATTGTCATAAAACAGAGAAAAATAATTATTTTTCCCAGGTCAGTGTCCAAAAGCCACTAAATCTGGAAATCAGGATTATTCTGCTTTACAGGATACAGAATAGAAAAGCTCTAAGGTGGTGTGTCATGATCTAGTTCAGCGCTCAATACTCAAACCAAACTGACATCCACTGAATCTAGAATCAGGAAACCAAAATAAGCCATAAGAAATATTGAAATTGGACCACTGATTGCAATTCAGTTTGGCTTTAACTCCTGCTTCATTGTTTTTCAAGTCTGCAGTTGTTTTGTTATCAATCATAATGAATTGATCAAAAAATACATAATAGAAGAGTCTCAGTTTTTTTTTTTTTTGGGGGTGGGGGTGGGGGGGGGGAGTTTGGTTACGGTGACCATCTAGTGGAGTGAAAGCTGAGATTTTAAAGCATGTCCTATGTGTAAAGTTGTGTTAGAATCTACAATAAAATTGCATGTGCGAACTTTGAGTAACATGTCACTGAAGTTTGTTTACGGGAATTGGTGTGCTAGTCTCAGTTTCCATTACAAGGGTGACTTATCACTGGGCAGTTGTTTGGTTGATTCCCAGAACATTTCTCACAAAAACAAAATTAAGTGTAATCCATGAAGAGCAAGTTTGAAAGAGATCAGCAACTTCATTTATCATAACACAGTAACACACAAAACACAGCATATAATATAATGAATCCCAGAACAAATAAAGCCTTTCACTTCATAGAATCTGAATTAAGGAAGCTAACCTTGTCTATGTCCTCAAATATTTCCTCTCCTATCTTTAATGTCTTCCCAAGTGCAAGCATGCTTTTCTTATCTAGAGATTTTCCACCTTCAACAATGTCTTTGTGTACACAAAGTCCATCAAAAATTTTAAGAGTTATTGTTAATTTCCACAGACAACTTTGACTTGGGTGAAAAATATAGTGGCCAACGGCTTTATCTGCAAGGAACTATAAAACAGAAACACAAATAAGATGCCAGTCAAAATCTAAAACATTCTAACATAGAAAACAACTGACTTCAACTAATTAGCAAATCGTAGAGAGAAATAATAACTAAACTGTTATCAACTAGTATTTAGTACCAAAGAAATGTACCTTTTTCGCCTGATCAGCAGTTATATTTTGAAAATGGGGATGAGAAATCATCCTGGGCTTGAAATGTTTATTCTCAAGCTCCTCCTTTTCACCTCCACCTGACTGACTCGGTAAAATTTTTCCTTCACAATAATAAGGATCTATATCATGGAAACTTTGCTCTGCATCGCTCTTCAAGTCACTTGCTTTACATGTCAAATTCACCCGACATCTGGTCTTGTCAATAAATTTGATCTTGCAATTAAGCACGGCACCTTCACTCAATGTGTCTGTTAAAAATATATCATCAGCTTCATCAGAAAAATCTTCCTTAAGCAATACTGCAGCCAATCCAGAGTCAAGTGTGCAAAACGCTAGCTTTGACTGCACATGACGAACTGTTGCCTGAACTCTATTTCCCTCAATAGGTACATCCCCAGTTTCTCTAGTCATCATGAAGAACTCATCATCCTGTGTAGGTTCCTTATAAGGTATCCGGGGATCTTTAAATCCATCAAGCAGTTCTTCTTTTATGTTAAAGAGAGTCTCTCTTACATATTCTCCTGTTTCTGCTTCCAGCCTAGCTGCATAATCATTCACATCAAAATCTTGCAGCAGTTTTGGTTCATCCAGCAAAATCTCAATTACATTCAGTTGAGTAGCATCAGAATCTGGATTATAGTGTCTATATACAGCTCTAGCGAATTCCTCAGCAAGATGATAAGACTCTGGATGAACTCTTGTACGATCCAGAATACTAGCAACAGTATCAGCAAAAAATGGTTCATCACATGGCACCTTCAAAAAACCAACTGCATTCCAGAAAATCCTCATTGAGTTCAGACCACATTTACTCAAATACTTTCTACTTCCTGGAGTTGTACCTCCAAGTAATTCTTTACACAGATTGTTAGCTGTTCTTGGTCCAAGACCAGAGACAAATTGCAAGGGAGCAGAAAGCCAATTATGGCTGATAACCAAATTTACATCCACGCCTACTTGGTTGGTGATATCAGCCATGACCCATTCAATCATTTCTAACTTCTCATCACTAGTTAAAAATTCCTCCAAAGAGTTCAACTTCCATGATAAAATCTCCTTTTTGACTCCACAGAGTGTTGCAACCATCGCCAGTGGATTTAGAAAATAACGTCCAAGAGCCACCGCCCTCCTCACAATGCCTATATCATTTCAAGAACGGAAAAACCCATGATTAAAAGTAAATTTTATTTTTAAAAAAAGTAAAGAGGATAGAGTGCAAAAATGAAGGCAGAAGAAAAGAAAAAGATCAATTGCCATGTTGTCTGGGAAGCTGGTCCTCAGAAATTTCTGAATTTTCATAAAGCCGAGGCAAGCTTTCATCCCCTAAAACTGTTGTTAGTCCTTTCATCTCCGAACTGCATTCTTCATGATTTTCCCCCAGCACCATTGAAATAATCTGATTGAAAAAACTAATGATAATATCTCCGCAAATCATGATGTGTACTCATCACAAACAAAAAAACTAGCAGATGCCAAATGTGATTGTGGAACCAGAACACATGCAATTTTGAAAACAAAGATTAAAATTTTTTAAGACAGTTAAAAATGAATAAAAGATTAAAACCTATGAAGCATGCACATTTCAAGAACAAAGAACCAAGTCCAACAAACATCAAATACTCGTTCCAGTCAAAATATGAACTACATTTTAAAGTAGATGTAGATACAGCAAGCGTTGCTGCGTTACATGTCTGTATCAGCACCTTATCCCATGTCTATATTAATATTCACATCTCATAGTTATTAGGATTGAATCTTTTTTTTTCCTCTCTATTCAGCTTCTTTAAACTTTAGTGAATGCTAACAGTAAGTTTATCGACATATAAATTTATAATTAACAACACAGGCACCATATCAGCATGTATGAAGCACAAATATGACTTTATACGACAAGACGGATAAAATTAATTAAAAGTGCTTCCTAAACGTATATTGTGGAATTATAGATCTGTGAATTGCTAATATTGTGGAAGCAGAAAACAATGAAGAGCCATCTACTTGGGCAAAGGAACAGACGTTCCCATTAAGTTATGCAAGTAGTATATTAGATTTTGGAAGTACTAGAAAGAGAAGGTGCACCATCAAACTCACTGAATTTAAGTCTTCAGAGTAAATTTTTTATAATGCCATCATTGATTCTTATAGGTTGGCCGCATCACAACTAATTATAAACAAAGAATTATTATATTTTATTATTCTTATGGCAGCACCCACTTAGCAAGTTGTAAGGACATAACACTATACTGATCACGAAGAAAGGAAAATTTCCATACAGAACCCAAGGGATCTCATTGATAGACGCATGATAGAAATTTTTACCAATCCAAATGAAAAACTAATCAATTTTTCAAAAAAAAAAAAACTACATTTTAGAATACCAAATGGGGTTAAATTAGCTTACCTCGTTAATGTCCTCTCTCAAGCGTATACAAGATGCATTAGCTCCAATAACAATTACTTGTGGTTGATGATTCGTTAGGAACTTAAGAAGTCGTTGTTGATCGTTTCTCCTCCGCTGCTGATCATTTATATTCTGAGATCGCAGAGTAAGTGAACCAGCATGGATCACATCAACTAATTTCCCTTTAGAGTCCAACATCACAAATGCAGTACCTGGCTTTCCAGTTCCCCAACAACAAGCCATGACTTTGGCTGCAGCAACACCCTTCTCTTGAGAAGTGGCATTGCCCCTGTATTGATGTGGCACCACAGAGACTCTGTTCCATAACTCCTTCCCATACTCCATTAGTAACCAGTTTTTGGCCTTAGCAGTTAACAATTCTCGTGCTTCCTTTGCCATAGATGGCAGAAGGAAATTTGAAATAGCATCCTGCATGATTGATTTACGCAGTTCATTCCAAAGCTGAGCAGATTGTCGTTCACTGCTGTTGAGATAAACACTGTTGCAAGTATCTGTTAAGTCAGATAGGACATGATCAGGCAACCTTATTTTAACTTCAAGAAGCTTCGCTTTCTCAGCATTTTGAATGATAAGCCACTGGGCATCCTTAAATTTCGTGAGGGGTTTGTCTTGTAGCCACTTGACACTTGCTAATTGATGATGTGTATCTATAGTCATATTTCCTTTCAATGTAGGGCTGGTTGAAACTAGAGCGTGATCCATAAATATGCTGCGAACATACTTCTTCAAAGACATCTCACTGCTGATCTCCACTGCAGCCTAGAAAAGGAAAATCATCCATTAACCAAGTAAGTTAGATTGATTTCAGAGCAATGTAGAAGAAGATAACAAAATAAATAGCAGACCATGTGCCTAGCGCCTTCGAGCACAGATTGTGAAGTTTCAAATGTTTCGCACTTGTACATTAAAGCTAATTCCTCCGGAGATTCCTCAGGATCCTCATGGTTCTCCATTCCCTGTTGTGGAATAATCTATGAGTTACTGCAACACACACACACACACCGAAACAGAGATGCACAAGACAAAAAACAAAAGGTTACCACTTTCTCAGGAGAAATTAGTGACCCAAATTTCTCAGTGTTCCCGAATTTACTTGCAAGTGACCATAGCCCTGCCATACTGCATTTTGAATAATAAGACTCCTTCACAGGCCTTTTATACCTGACATCCAAGACCCCCTCAACTGGGGGAAAATGTAAATTAAACTTCAGTTCAATATCATCAATCTCTCTATCTGATTCTGCCGACTTGAGCATATTGGTGATAGTTTCTGAAAGCTGCTGGTTGAAACTGGATTTTTCATCGGAGAAAATCATTTCGCATCCTTCACGAAAACGATTGTCATAAGATGTCATGAGAACGCTCTTTCGCTTATGAAGAAGCAACCATTTTTTATCCAATTCCCTGACTATCCAAAGTACCTACACCAGAAAAGGGAAGGGGAAAAAATGAAGAAGTTTTCCATCAATTTCATAGGCATAAATCTCTCCAATGAATTACTTGGTTATTTCCACAATATCCCTTTCTTACTGTACAAAGCCCAATTCCCACAACTGAGACATTTAAGTGAACTCTATATTCAGGCCATAACATCCAATAATAAACACATTACGCTAATAATACTCGCCTTGTGCCATTTCAGCTGAGACTCTTTCTCGATGTCGTCTGTTATACTCCCCACTTCATCCGGCTCTGGATCTTCCAGGAGACTGAGGCACTTTTCCTTCCGGTACATTGCAATAAATGGCATCTAAAACATAAAGCGACAAAAAAATTAAGGATATCTGTTCCCATATATAACCAAAACTACGATTAAAAACCACACTACCAACTTACATCATATTTCTTTGCATGATTCAATTCCAAGAACCTCACGATATCTTCCTTCTTTATTCTAGTATGTAGTCTGCACGATTCACCCTCTTCTTGTTTCTCAATGAACAATGGATTTGAACCAAGTTGGCTAAGTATCCAAGAGCTTTCTTCTTCTATACTCCTTATATCGACCGGAATCGATCCCACCATGTCCTCAAATCTCTGTTTGAAAAGCTACTAGCTGATTAAAATTAGATCACAATATTATGTTGACAATTGACAAGTTGAAACTAGAATAAATTTGAAAGCAGGACCTGCATCCTCTCAGGTAAGTCTATATCATCTAAAGAGTTACTCTTTCCAGCTAAATTCACTTCTGCCAGAGCCAGTGACTCAAACTTGTAGCATTCATCAGACTCGGTGGCTGCAAACGGAACTTCCTTGCAATGTCCTAGTGGTGGAATAGCCGTGCCAGAAGTGCCAGAAGTATATTTCGCTTCATTTAGCTGTGATGATGAATTCTTGGATTCACTAACTTTCTTTTGCCTGAGTTATACCATGCGAAGTGTAAGTGAATATTTAAATTATAAGCGTGCATTGATGTTAATTACAATATACCTCAACGTATCTTTCTCCCCATAGGTAACCTCATCATCACCCACTATGAAATCTGCCATGTCATCCTCTGAATCATCAGATACATGCTGCTCATCTTCAACATTATCATCAAAAAGTGATCCTGGAAAACCAACACTTTGTGATTAGTCAAAAAAGGAATAGTGCCATGAATTAGAGTAAAAAAGTTAAACCGTGGGTGAAATGCTATCATAGATCACCAATGGACATATGCTGAAAACAAAAAAGAGGGACAAGGAAAGTAAATATACTTAAGAATTCCGCAGAGTGTTGTCCCCATGTATCGCTATCAACATCATCCCTTTTTAGCCTCTTAAGCTTTCCGTTGCCCTAGGACAAAATCAATGAAACATAAAGGAGCAATTTGTTGCCAACACACAGAGCAAGAAATCAAGAGGAAGCAAAAGCAAATGCTTACCAATTCTTCCTGATTGATACCCAAGACCTGGTTTTCACGAATTAACTCAAGATCATCATCATCAAGAACAATGCAATTCGATGATTTTCTGAAATAGTGAAGTGCAATTAGTGTTGAGTAACATATAACAAGTTGCATTGCAGGGTAAGAAGGAAAATGAACCTCTTCTTCTTTCTTTTCGTCTCTTGTGTTTCTTGTGGATTGTCATCCTCCACCTCTTCATCAATACCAACGATAAATCCATCATCCTCAAAGTGATCCAAACCATCATCTGCATCACCAAGAGAGGGGAAAAAATAAGTCATTAGATAATAATAATAAAAAAAAAAAAGTGTAATAAGTTATCTGGGGCTTATCAGTACACCTATATAAACACTAAGTTTTTCCAAAAAAAAAAACAAGAAGAAAAAGGAACTGAAAAAAGCTACATAGCGATAGCTTGAACGCAGAAACTAAGAATTAGAAAGCTGAGGAAGTAAAGAAATGAAACAAAGAATTGACTTCAAAACCAAGATATAAAGCCAACTTAAAAACGAATAGTGCGTAAATGCATGATATAATCTCATGATTACGGTAATGCTTTGATTTAATATATCACGCCTCACCGCAACATCAGGCAATAGGTCAAAATATCCCGCAACATTACAGCCTCTAGATATCGCCGGCCAATCACGCGGAAGCAAGCGATAAAAAAGAAAAGTCATTCTCATCATTCAATATCAAGTTCTCAAAATTTTGGGGAAAATGCTTCATTGAGTTTCTTAATTTTAAACTCGAACCGAAAATGGCATTTCAAAATTAATAATTAGTAATGACGACTTTCTTAATAATGTGAAAACAAGAAACGGGAACTTGTACTGCTTACACTACAGAGAGCAAAGTAAAACCGAGGACGGCAGAAGGAGGAATTACGAAAAGAGGAATGAAACTCAAGTTTTAAGTTTAGGATTAAAAATCTGGAGAAGAGAGCGCTGATTTCTAGTTCATTACCATCTTCTGATTCTTCTTCGTCACCTCCGTCGTCATCTTCCACTGTGATAGCTTGTTCTTTCATTTTCCCTTTCTGCATATTCCTCTCTACCAAAATGTAAACCCAAATGAACGATTAAAACCCAGAAAAACACACACCAATTCGAAATACACATGAACAAATATGGGTCATTGTTAAAAATTTACCTCGTTGTTCAGCGGAAAGCGATCTCCCTCTTCTAGGCATGGCAAATTCTGCGAGTCGGAACAACTAGCCCTGGAGAGTACTGAACACAGTAAATGAGTGAGTGGAAATGGTGGCTTGAGACAAGAACAAAGCGAGCAGCCCAATAGTGCGAATCAGAAAAAGTGAGCAGACTATAGTGAGGAAAAGACCCGAACGGATTTGATATGCCCCTTGGGGTTTGACGAATTTATGGCGATGCCACTGGCACGATGTTTCATCAGCTCTGCCGTTCGATTGTGCCACGTCACGTGTGGGGTAGGAGGTCGGGGGTCCATGGATTACGTGGCGGGACCTCAGGGATTTAGATTGGAAAAGGAGCCGGTGAGTGGTAGTGGAGGAATTTAGTGAGAAAGATAGAGGTAAAAACGTAATTTGAGTAGGAGACTCATTTGCCATTTGGCATGCAGGAAAGGCGGGGCAAGGCCGTATCCACAGATCAGCATGCAAATTTTAGTAAATATGAAATTTTCAGCAAAATAAAATTACATAATAGTACCTTTTTGGGTGAGCTTTTTGTCATGGCTTGGGCTTTTTCAGGTTTTTTTTTTGTTTCTTAGAGTTACTTTTTCTGGATCGACTGCAAAGAACTTTCCACCTCAGAATGTATCTCGGGGTTCCTCTACTACATGTATGGAGAAGCATAGCTATGGCATGGGAAGAAACACACTGAGAACCCCGGTGATGGTACTGAGCTACGATTTTGGGAAGATAATTGGATCAAAGGAGTGGGACCACTCGACAACCGTGCCTTTGCGGAGGTACCAAGCGACCAATCACAAGCCCCCATAAGCATTCTATGGACTCAACCGGTAATTAGAAATATCCTTTGTTTAAAGCTCTCGTTGTAAATAATTAGTGGGTGTGTTATAAGGAATAAGTCTCATGTTGTTTGAGATTATAGGGTTCAAGTAATGAGTAATATTTGACTATTAAATAAAAGGAGGAGTAGACTCGTACTATGATGAGCCTCGCGAAAAGCCGGCAATGTTCCTTATAAGCGAGTTAAAAGCAGATTGTGTTGCGGAAGCCTAATTTATAGAGCGTAACCGATTATACTAATAAATTACACTACTAGAAAATATTCTAGATGTA
>JBAGKO010000008.1:24916707-24933204 GCA_037177275.1 Acacia concinna
CTTTTATAAAAAATCCTAAAAATATCTTTAAAAAGTTAATTATATTACTTAACCATATCATATATTGTGTTTTATTATATTATATATTGGTTTATAAGTCAAACAACATAATTTGAAGAAAAACGACAAATTTTAATGTATTAAAATAATGTAATTAACTTTTTTATGATTTTCTTAAAATTCTCTAGAAAGACCAATATGCATTTATAATTAGGATTTGAGGGAGTACAAGATAAGGACATAATGAATATATTATGAGAGGATGACGTGGTAAGCAGCCCCATTCTCACAAGAATAAAATACAAGTTTGAAACCTGAAAAGCACATTTGTTATGAGATAAAAAAAACACTTTGTTTTCTAAGCCACGAAAGGGGATACCTGTTATCAAATAAAAAACCAAAGAAATATATTATGAAGAAAAATGTATATAAACATGGAGAATGCAAACCTTTCAAATATTTGGAGAAAAGATGACCCAAACAATGCATGAACAGGCATTATACAACTTTAAATAAAAGTGTATCTACGCACAAGGCCATTGAAGAAATCATTTTTTAAAAATTCATTTTATTCTTTTCAACAAAAAAAATAAAAATACTTGAACGAGATGAGAAAAACTTAATGGAAAAAACGTACCAATCATGACAAATGTTAAAAATATATTTTTCAAATACCGTAGAGTACGCACAGTCCAAATTCTGAGAAAATAGAACATGATTCAAATAAAACAACTCAGAAACGAGCCAAACAGCACATTATTTAGAAACATGTTCTATGCGTTGGTGCGTGTGCGTGCAACACTGCAACCAATGTAAAAAGAAGGGTTCTTGTGCATCTGTATTCACAATAATTTTTTTTTTTTAAAAAAAGCCAAACATAATTTGTTTATGACTTATGAGCACATATCCTTGCGTTCAATATTAAAATGAACAAGTACCAACTCAAATATAAAAGATTAGTGTTAGCCGAATTAAAACTTAAAAATATCTAATCGTGCATGCGCACAAAACTTATAAATAGCAGTCAACGTGCCATTTACCTAAGCATTATCAATTGATCAAATTATTAAGGGAAAATTGCATTTATGTCATAACTAAGAATTTTCCGTGAAATCTTGTAATTGTACTCAAGTCTCATAGAATTATCAATAAACACTCAAAAAATTGTTAATGACAACCCATAAAAGTTAGGAAGTTGTTAGTTGAAACTTAAATATAAATACAAGATTTTACGGAAGTGCTTGAATATTTTTTCTTTTGGTTAGAACCTAATTGTAATTTTTTCAATTATTAATTCATCAATATGCTTATGCCTGTGTAGTAGGTAGAACTAGACTTATATAAGATTAGTGAACCCACTTTGCAGATATACTAACATATCAATTAAGTTGCTAATCAATTTTTAATCTGAAAAATAAGTTCATACAAAGCAAAGAGTGTCCCCAGTCCCATGTCATGAAACAAAAAGCAAAGAAAGGATCTTTGACTCACATTTTTAAAAGTCCAGCCATTTCTGGTAGTACATACCCTCAAGTTCTGGGAGAAACGATGCTATCTGGTGTGCAAGAGCTTACTCTTGGACAAATTCCACAGGGAATAGAAGCAATGCCACCAGTTTTTGTTTCCCCCTTAGTGCCACTCTTGTTCTTGTGTTGATAATAAACACTACCTTTAGGAAAAGAAGCAGAATAATCCAGTGCTTGTCTTTTTTAAGATCTCGTTGTCCAAAACCAACAGAAGCAGAATTTCTTCGATTCGATTTGACGTAGGCTCAACATTAAAGATCTATTCCTTTATAATTCAATTCAGAATTCCATCAACTCTGGCAACCTTTTCCAGAGAAGTTCGCTTCAGACAAACACCCTTTACTATATGAACTCTTCATCAAGTTCCTCCAGTTGTGTACCATAACCCACCTGTGATTTCCTCAAATGGTTCGGACTCTGTTTCCATGTAGTACTTCTTTGCTTTGTTTTGTCAATTTACATCCTCCTTTATGAGCTTCTTGGCTAGAAGCTAATCAAGGACCTTTTAAACTGCATTTTCAGGGAGATCAGTTTCTCTTTTCGGGTTTTGACGCCAGATTCCCTACTCTTTCGTGCTTCGGATGAAGTTAAAAAGGCGATCTGCGTCCGTGAGAAGATATAAGATCCTTGAATCCTTAGAAGAAGAAAACATCTGGTGCAATATGTAAGAATTCAACATTACTTAAAATGACTTGCAGAGTTCAAAAAGTAGTTCCAACAAGAGCATCATTCATTTTATAGAGGTCATGGATTTAATTAATAATGCGTGTCTTATAATATAGGCACAAACTAGTGAGTAGTGACTTGGTTTCTGTCAAAACTAATTGTAGATGGAAACATCAGTACTTTTATAGATTATAAGAGAGTGTGTGTTATGGTATTGTATTCATACCTGAATTGGGGGTGGGGGGAAGAAGAGGTTTAGAGGAAGGAGGAGGTAGAGAAGTAGTGGGGTATTTATAATACTCATATATCACTAAGTTCTTCCCTAACGGCTAGTCTCTCTAACGGTCAAATTAGGATTACTGCCTAACTAACTAATTAACTAATATAACTAACATTATATTGACTAGTCCTGCTCTTGTTACATTACATTCCATAATATAGAGATTCTAGAAAGGCATAATTATGTGTACTAACTAATGGATTAAATGTTAAAGTTCTTGCTACAAATTTTAAAACATAATTATGTACTTACTAACGGATAAAATAAGGTTATAGATTGTTGGACGACATATGTGCCCAATCCACAAATCTTAACTATCATTAGTTAGGATTTAATTTTGTAATCCTTGATATTATTGTCATTTTATTTCCCCATGATTTTAGGAATAATTGAATCAGATTATAATCTGATTCAATTAGTTTTACTTGATCTTTGAAATTAGGCAGCTATTTCGAAACCCTAATTTTCTCTAGATGTGTCATACAAGTTCATTAATAAGCATATAAGCCGAATCGCATAATACAATACAATCTAAATCCATATATCGTAGAACAATGCACCAATTCCACCAATGAAAATTAACAAATAACAATGAAAAAAAGAAGAGCACCAATATCAAGTGAACTTCAATATGACCTCTTCTTTTTTGGAAGGCTCCTATACAGTGAAAGCATGAATTCAAAACAAATACATGAAATTAGACAAATCAAAAGGAAAAAAAGTAGTCATGCTCACCCAATTCCTAAATAACTATATTCCAATGAAGAAGTGATCCTAAACTCCAAGAAAAAAAAAGGGTTTCAGTCTAATTAAGGATATGTTTATTTCTTTTACTGACAACAATGTAACACAATGATGGAAGTGAATTTAAAAAATAACACAAATCATGAAGTCTAAATCATTAGTTTTTGCTTATACTTATGGCTTGTCATGGTCAAATTAAACACAACTTAGCAATAATCATGCTATGACCTATAAATAAATATACAAATAAGCAAACTTGAGACACAATCAGGGAAACTAAAATATACAAGTCCAAAGCTTCGACAATGGCGTCGTGCTTAAAGGAAAGTGATCATACTTTCATTATTCTTAATCTTTGCCAGGTTAGGCTTTTGATTTTTTTTTTTAAACTCAACTATAAGCCTAAGATGGCAAAACGGATTAAAACTAGTTTTTGCTTGTGTATTTGAATGCTGATAGATTTTTAGTTCAAAGAATTCCACCAATTGATACGATATGATTCTTATAACATTTTTTTTTTCAAAACTTCAACTAATTTAATGCTAAGTTTACCTTGGATTCTGAGCACGATGGGCGACGAGTGAAGGTTTGAAGGACGAGACCACTCTAACACGACTGATCACGAACGGCACCGCACGATGTAAGAGCATGGAAATGGCTGTTTTGGACTGATATGCTATGTACAATAAAAAAGAATGATTGGGATGCAACAGTTTAAAAAATATGTACCAATATGTTATAGTTAAATTCTTTCACGGTTGTAAAGATTCTGAATTAGTTAAGAACTCTTTTTTAACATGATGAAGTTTCATTTTGTTTTCAATGAGTTAAATTATAATGGAGTTTAATTATTTGAGGAAATACAAAAGATTTGTTGATTTTAGATATGATCCCCACCATATGCATGTTATCATTTCCCATTTTCACTTTCTCTATCTCCATTTTTTGTTTTCTGCACTTCTCTCCCTTCTTATGTCAGCAGGCAATACTTCATAAAAGATAAAATGAAACTTCATCATCAAGCCAAGAACAATCTTTTCAGAAATTTAAACTCATTCCAATTGTGAATCAAGTTTAACTATAACATATTGATAAATATTTTTTAAATTATAGCATCTTGAGTAGTTTTTTTTTTCACAGTATTTAGCATGTCAGTCAAAAATCCACATGTAAATAGGCTACATTATCGTCAAACTTGTTCAAGATTGGGCCTTCCCTAAACCTAACCTTATTTACTAAATATGTTAAGTTAGGCTAAAAGTATGCTGAGTCACGAAGAAGCCCAAGTTCATATAGTTTCTTTGATAGAGAGACTAAGTGATAAAGAAGCATAAGTTGATCTAGTTTCTTTGTTAGAGAGACTAAGAGTCTATTTGATGGTGTTTGAAAAATATATTTACATAAGTTGAGATAAAGCTCATCTATCTCACATATTTACTTTATATTCATAAATTATGTTAGAAAAACAATGTCTACCAACAATCCAAATAGGCACTAAATTAAAAAAAGGGAACTATTATGTCCCCAATTAAAAAACCACGCTAATAAGTTCAATTAAAAGGGTTGAATGTATCGTACCAAAAAAAGGGTTGAATGTAACAAAAGTGATTAGTTTCTCACAATGGAACAAAACATGTTTGAATCTTTATCGAACGGGATGTATGTGTTTAGTACCATGTATATGTAACTAGAAAAGAATAAGTTACAAAGAAAAAAATATTCTTACAGCCATCCTATTAGTCCTTAAAAATCTTTAATTGACACTCCTCAGTTCTTCATTGAAAAAAGTTTTAATTTACAGATTGTTTGATCCGCTTGGTGGTGATGAGCTAGTCTACACAAATTTTTGCTTTTATTGATTGAAAAGATGTGATCGAGGGTGGCATCCTAAAACTAAAATATTGTGGGCCAATGTACCAGTAATATTTTATTTTTTTTACTTTGAACAAGAGGGGACTTGAGTATGTTGGGGAATAATTCCTACAATCATTAAGTCAACCATTAATAGAAGAGACATTTTTTTTAATTTGGTCGAGAATATCTCTAGGTCATGTTGCACTTAAGACTAATATCTTTCAAGGCTCATGAACACGAATAGTTTTTGTCTCTTTCAACAACTATACCTATGAGAATTTAAATTTGTTTTCTCATCCTTCTCATAGAGTAAGATCATTTACTACTACCAAATCAACAACTTACCGATATGAAAACTTTTTCTTTACTTATGTTATGTTTAGTTCAATAAAGAGGAGGGGACGGAGGACTGGAGATTGATTAAAAGGGAATGAGGGTGGAGAGCTCATAAATTTCTCTCTTTTTATTAAAAGTAATAATTTGTTGCCCTACCACTACCATAAAAATTTCTATATATAACTATTGTTTTTCTTTATATATAACAGTTTTTAATTGTTATATATTGCCTTCTCATATATTCAACAACCATCATTTATTTTAACCATATATGGCATTTTTCCATTAAGGGCTGTCATATGTGTCACTTATATGTATATATAACAGTTGTTGACAAACAACCACTAAGTATTTTTTGTGTTTCAAACACACCAACTACTAAATTTCCTTTTTAGTGATAATTCATACTCATTCAACAAACAAGTTCATCTATATCCCCTCTTGAGTATGTAGGTAATATTCTTCTTCTCACCATATGCAACAAGCTATATGATGTGAGTAGTAGTAGTAGTTATATATCAATGCGTTGAAGATTGAAAAAAGTAAACGGTAATGATAGATGGTGTAGAAGCGAACGTGAAGGAAATTTGCCCCCCCAGATTATAAATTATCTCTAAAGAAGGGCTATGGCAGATGTTGTCTATGAAACAAAGATATATATATGCACACACATATATATGCATGCATATGCATAAGATGATTGTGTGTGTGTGTGTGTTAAAACTAACCCAAAGCCATATCAGAGCAATTTATAAGCATGAATATAATTTAAAGAACATATCAAAGTAATAAGAAGAAGAAATAATTTAAGTTAATTCATTTCTCTAGTTTCCTCATTGATCTTCCCCACTATCATTAAGTTGTGGCATTCAAGGGGGACAATATATATAATTCTAAATGCCAAAATAAAGTTAATAATAGTGACATAGATTAATGGAGAAAAATGATAAGGGCATATATATATATATAGCTATATATATATATTTAATTTACTTAATTTTGGACAAACATCTACAGTCTTACACTATATATTCCTATTCACAGAATGTGAAAAGCAGGAAGAAATGGAAGAATTTCCTAGGAATCCTACAAGATCCATTCGTTCATTTTTCTCTGGCAGATGATAAAGAAAAACAAGCTAAGTGAGCATTATTAATTAATAATTTCACATATCAAAGAAAACAAGCAATATACGACGGCCAATAGTTAATAAAATAAGGACTATAAATCTTATGTTAAAAACACATAGAGCAACAAGATCAATCATTTAGGTAAATCAAAGAAACAAGATATATAAAGTATAGTACAACAAAGAAAAGAGCAAGAATGAAAAGAAAGTTCTAACTTTTATTCAAAGAACGGTACAAAACCCTCAATCTATATAAACTTTTAGCTGTAAACTAATGATGTTGTATAAGAAAGTTCTCACTTTTATTCAATTCATCACCACAAAACATCTAGAGATTCGAAGAACAGTACATCATCCGCCGATAGACGAGTTCCCGAACACCAAAAGGAGGATAATCACGATTTCAGCAACAATTGAGAGGGAAATGAAAGTAAAGACACCGGAAAACAGTGGCGAGAGGACATTGACGAAAGCGCAATAAAGAGGTTCCGAGTTGATATTTTGAAAACAGAGTTCAGAGATTTCAGTTTATAAAAGCATATCAATGACAGTTGTTGATAAAAAAAACCGTCATAGATAAGATATATGGCCGTTGTTTCAAGAAAAAACGACGTATAATTACTGTCTATATATCACATTTCCATATAAACTGTGATATATTTATTTCTTATATATGGAATTCTTTTGATAAACCGTCATATATGTCAAGATAGATTGTCAATTCAAATTCCGCATCTTTATATATAATTTAAAACCATTGTATATGTTTCACACATATATATATGGCGTTATTTTTACAAATCGTCATATATGTTAAGAGCGAGTGTCGATTCAATTCTCACCTCCCTGTATTTGGCAGTGTTTCTAATAACTGCGATATATGGAGCATTATATATATATGTGGTAGTGTATAAAATTTCTATAAACACTACTTAAACTATGTACCAATGTTTAAGCATACATTAATGACTTATTTAAATTTACCCTCATACCTTTAGAAAGGACACAAATCAATATAATTAGCCAATTAACAATCAAAATTAATTGGGACAGTCAAGGGTAAACTTGCTCCCAGTTTTACACTTATGAGGCAAAATTGCCCTTTAATCATTATTATTTATTTCTATCTTTGTTATAACAACATCCAACATGTATTATAATATAACATATTTTGTTGTAGAAAATATTACTCCCCTCATGTTCTTAATTTAATAATTATTTAGTTGACGGAGTAATCTTTTCACCTATATCTCTAAATTATAATAAAATTGCTTAGCTAATTAATAAAACTCCTTCAACCAGTGATTTTTATGGATGGTAATTCTGATATCTTATTATCGATAACTAATTTTAACTTAATTTTGTTAATATATGTGTTGTTGTTGTGTACTGATGATAAGTTGTTGTTGTTGTTGTGTGCTCATGATAAGTTGGAGTATAAAGGAGTATTTTTCATTGTTCTCAAACTTGGATTGGACCGGGAACAAATGAACCAGCCGAAAAACCTGTTCAGTTTGGTGGTTGAACCGGGTATTTAAAAAAATTAATTTTTTTTACTTTTTCTTTATAAATTACATATTAATAGCCCTAACAATTTCTCTTTTGCATCAGTTTAGCTCCTGTTTGACTCCAATTTGGCTCTCGACTTAGTACCTAATTTGGTTCAGTCTTTACTCTAAGTATAAGAATCTTGCTAACTTTTATCAATTGATGAACAAAGCAAGAGAAATTATTAGGTGAACTCAATTTATCACGTCATTTGTAATTTAACCAATTAAAACATAACAACTCATGAGTTAATTTGGCATTTATTTAATATTAGCTAGTATATTAATAAAACTAAAAAAATTCATAAAATTTATTTTTTCGTTATTTGTGAAATCTTAATCAAATGATTCATTTTTTTTTAAGAGAAACACATAATATGAATTATATCAACAACTAACTAGAATTTATATTGTCTAAATTGTTGTATTTTATTTAATTAGACCATAAATGACATGGTAAATTAAGTCCACCTAAAAATTTATCACAAAACAAAGCATGGCCTTTGCCCAAAAGAAGAAGATAGCACTTGGCAAAAGAAAGAAGAAAATAGAAGAAAAAGTAGAGAATAGCCAAAAGAAAAGGAATAAAGTTGAGAAATCTTCTCTCAGTATTATCTTTATTCTTTAGCACTCAACAAACTAAAAGATTACAACGTCCGAGAATAATGCATAAGGACCACAGGAGGAAAAAAAATTAACATTTAACATAATGAGGGAAAAACCACATAAATTTTACAATATTAGTTATAAATAAGTTATAGATCATTAAATTTTAGAAATTTAATTATAAATTTGAAAAGTTTGATTATAAAAGCTACAAGATTGAATGCAAAAAAAGCTAGAAGATTAGTTGAGAGAAATTTTAAATTTTGATAGGTTTTTATAATTAAACTTCTAAATCTTACAACTTTGTTTCTGAAATTTACAGCCGAATTCCCAACAATTACGAAAATATCTACAACTTCTCATCTATTTGTAACTAGTTTTTTTTATATCTATAGCTGAGTAAGAAATATTTGTAACCTGAGTTTCTAGAAATTATAACTAAGCTATGGTGTGTTTTTACCTGTACTAAGTTGAGGTGTAGAACTTACTCTCTCTAATTTTAATTAAAAGAGTATGTTGACTTTTTTTTTAGAGAATCTTAAAAAAGATAATTATATTATTTTAAGACATTAAAATTTATTTATTTTTTTAAATTATGTTGTTCGACTTATGAACTATAATAAAACACAATATATAATATGATTAAATAATGTAATTAGCTTTCTTAAAATTCTCTAAAAAATCAATTAACTCTTATAATTAAGACACGAGGGAGTATATTTTTCTCCATTTACTTCTTGTTAGTCCTTCTTCTTGGCCATTTTCTAATAACTTAGCTCAAATGAATGAGATTGTCAATTAGTATTTATAAATAACTTCTGTTATACTCATTTTAAATATAAATTAAATTATGCAATCTTATTTTTATAAAAATATGATTATAAATAAATCACTTTTTCCATTTTTTTATTCTAAAGTTTCTCCCACCTTTATTTAAACTTTATCTTTACATTTTCAGATACTCTTCCACTATTGGTCTGTCTTGAACCATCCGTCCCCGGTTCGCCACTTTAATTCTCTTTAATTTTCTGGCAATTTTTTTTTGGTTTTTTTTTTCCTTCGTCAAACTCGTACGGACGGATATTCCGCTGAACCAAAATCTCCTTGTTATTATCTATGGAAGTACGTTCGGATCTGGGATGGGTTTGATGGATTTTATCTTGTGAATGATGGTGGAAATGATTTTGTTCTGAAGTTCTTGACTTTGTTTCTGTCTCATCCTTTACTTCACTTTAGTGCCCTAAATCAGATACTATGAGGAAGAAACTGGATACTCGTTTCCCTGCGGTGAGTGATTTCTGCTTCGATTTATAGTTTTTGTTTATAATTTGTCGGTGTTATGTTGTTTAGTGGCTTGGCAATCCTTGGGAAGACGATGAAAATTCGCCGGCGTATGTAGAAGATTTCGATTTTGGGCTGAACATAATCGAATATTTTTGAGTCGTAGGTTTGAGTCGCAGGTTTGAGTCGCAAGTATTGTTATAATTCGGATTCACTTTATTCTCTAGGTTTTCATTGCATAGTTCGATCGGAATTGAAAATTGAAGTAGATGGGTGCACCGTCGGCTATCATGGAGTCAAGTGATGCTATATTTAGTTTTTTCGATAGGTTTGATTTCTGGGATTTTATTTTGCATTGCAATTAGTTGACCGTTCCATCAATTGAGACTTTTGAGCCAACCTGTGTTTGCTATCCTCTCCTTGAAAAGTATTATTGAAACTTAGGTTTCGGGTACATAATTTTTCAAGTATACACCGTTAAAGGTTGGACTTCCATTTCTCGTATTGTCTTTTTGTTATAGTTTAAATTATTAAGAGCTGTCTTCGATTTTAACTCAAGGATTTGTCTGATTTGGCAGCTTCCCGTGACAGCAGGGTGATTCGTATCAAATTACAATTCCTTTCATTACTTGCCTCTTTAGTTTTTCCTTATCCCCTTTAACTATGTTTTCAGTTGAAACCTTACTGTGAGCTCCTCCTTGGAGGTGCTAAAATATAGTTCAAACTTCGTAGAATATTTATACTTGTTTTATAGTTTATAGAGATATTGTAAGGTAAAGCTTTATATGATGAATTTATAAAAACATTAATTTGCAGGCTCGGATTAAAAAGATAATGCAAGCAGATGAAGATGTTGGAAAGATAGCACTGGCAGTGCCCGTTTTAGTTTGTGAGTTAATTTGATTATTTGAACACTGGCTAATTTCTTTAGGCTTCCATTTGATTATGTGTGTGTGGGGTTTATCTCTTATATATTGATGATAACTTTTTAATAATTTGTAGCGAAAGCTCTAGAGCTGTTTTTGCAAGACCTTTGTGATCGTACATATGAAATAACTCTTCAGAGAGGAGCAAAGACGATGAGTGCACTGCATCTGTAAGTCTGGGACTATTTTGACCTGTGTTATTTTTATTTTTTTTTATTTGCATTCAAGTGAATTTGAACTAATTGAATAAGGTAGCAGTGTCAGTAATATTGTTCTGCTAATTTTCTTATAATTGAATTTACTTTCTGTTGTTGCTTACAGTTATAAAGTAAAGCAGAGTTGTCTTGGTGCTGTATTGTACTTTTTATTGTTAAATCCTGTACATTGATGAATGTGGTTTTGGAGTTCTATTTTATAATAGTGCTAGAGGTTCATAAAACTTCCTTCTACTGCTTTGTTGTTATGACTTCCTTATTATTAACCCTTACGTCTTAATATCACCACGAAATGGAGTAAAGGTAGGCACTTCGCAGTCAGCTCCTCAATTCTAATTCCACAGAAGAAACTGTCTGTTAGACATGCCACAATCTTCTGATTTTCCGTCTGGATGCTGCAATATTTTATAGTTTTCCCCGTTTGTTTTCTTCCTTATGCTCTCTCACATTAAAAAATGTTGGAAGTTCAACTTCTATTTAATACCGATTTAGTGATTTGACAACTTTCTTTTCATGGTTGAAAGAATGTCGTGCACACCAAAATAAATGAACTTATACGATATATTCACCAATGTAGATTTTTCATGTGTCTACTAACAAACGGGTGTTATTTGATTAATTGGCATAGCAAAGCTCTCCATACTGATGGTAGACCAAAATTGAGTCCTATTATATGTATATGTGAATGCCATATGCCCATACATATCGAAGAAAGTCCCTTTGCAAGAAGATGCATGTAATATTTGAAACGTGTACATATGATGATAATACTTCTTCCTTTTCCTCCTTAATTCAGTGTTTTTTACTTTAACATATATTACTAAATCCATTATAACCAGTGTAAATCTGAATTGCAGAAAACATTGTGTGCAAAGCTATAATGTCTTTGATTTTCTGAAGGATGTCGTCAGCAGAGTTCCTGACTATGGCCATGGGCATGGGCATGGGCATGGGCATGGGCATAACCACTCTGAGACTGGTGCTGATGACCGGGTCACTCCCAGAAGAAGGTATGAATCCACTCACATTTTTCATTTTAAACTTATTCTTTATCAATGTGTTTTAGTGTTTGGGTAGCTTAATAATGCTGCTCTAAACCAGGAAAGCAGCAATTGACAATGACCATGATAGCGATGATGATTCTAAGAGAAGCAAGATGGTAATTACTCTTTTCCTCATAGTTACATGCATGTGCTTGCTGATGTATTTGCTCTAGTTTCTTAAGAGTGTATTTGGAATAACGGTAGGATAAGTGATTTATTTGTAATCGGACTTATGGATAAATCAAATTAGATATAAATCAGATTATGTATGTTTGGATTGACGATAATATAAGTGACTTATTTAAAAGTCAAATGTGTTTGGTTGATATGTTAAAAAGTAACTTATTGTGGCAAATGATTGAAAGGGACATGAAGATTAGGAAATATATTGTAAAATTTAAAAATCATACAAAAAAAAAAGAACAATTAATTTTAACAAAATGTAAAAATAAAAGCTAAAAATATATAATAACAAAGTTAAATGATTAAAAATGTATATAAATTACAAAATAAAGAAATGTCAAATTTGTTATGAAATTTGTCAATTTTTTTTAAAAAAATTATATAAAATTTGTTCTTTTTTTAATTTTAAAAAAAATTTATTATTTCTTCAGAATGCACTTAAGTGAAAATTAATTACTAAAAAAAAGTTTATAAGTAAATTTTTCTAGAAATTTGACATTTAATTAAATTTTTAAAACGTGGTCGTGTTCTTGATTCAGATTATCCCCGTTGAAAATGGTTTAACTAGATTAGATGAGTCCAAAAAAAAAAAAGCAGTAAACACAGGGACAACTGTGCTTAATTTTCGTTCAATAGTATTTTTGTTTTTGAAATACACCCAGCTCCCACGAGCAAGGAATAGTTTGAATTTTCTGTCAAGCCGCTAATATTGGAGAAATAAAAGGCATCAACTTTTAAATTTCAACTTGTCAGAAAAATGCTTTAATGGATCTAAGGATGCAAATCGGATGAATAAGCAACGTTTCTGAGCTTTTTTATTTAAGATCGTTTGTAAAGATAAGTTCAGTCTATCAAAATTTTTTAAACATTAAAATAGGAAAAAGTTCAATTGAATAAGTTCTTCTTCCATCCGATAATGGCCTCAAATTGAAATGCCAAACACACTACAAATGCTCTTGCAAAAAATAGTTGTATTTTGTGTCCAAAAAAATAGTTCATTTTTAAATTTGCACATTAACTTTTTAAAAATATATTAAAATAATAAACAATGGGACCCACATTTAACTGCGGTTAAGTATAGTTAACTATCTTGCCATTTTTGCTCCCAAAAAAAATTCATGATTGCTATTTTTTACTCTAAAATAGTTAGTTGTATTGAACGCCCCTAATCAAATAGTTATTTGTCAAATCTGTACTCAAATCCTTTAATTAATTATAACATTTAAAGAGATTTTAAAAAAATTTATTCATATATTATTTTTATTTTGTAAAAGATATTATTAGACGAGAATAATCAATTTTAAGAAGAAACAAAAGAGAAAAGAAGCGGGTCCCACTCAATTAAGATGAGGCAAAAGATGACACCTGTAGCATGATACATATAAGGGACATTATCGGGGTCGACGATAGAAAAAGAGCCCACGTGATTGATGCAGATTTGAATGATGGAGATAAAGAGAAGATATTGATACACATATATAAATTAAAAAAAAAAAAAAAAAAGTGCCGTACAACGAGGACAAAAACCCAATATTTCATCTATATATAAAGATCACAATGGCGGCAAAAGGAAGAAAATATCACGCACAGGAGCAGTGAGACACGTTCAGCGGCAGCAGCGAGAAAAGGAAAAAAGAGCGAGACTAGTTGAGAGGCGCACAAAAGAGGAGAAAAACAATATCCGACGGCAATTAAGATTTTTCTGTGGTGTTCTTTTTCTTTTTTAAATTTAAAATTTTATTTATTGCTATGAATTTTTTAATAACTATGTGTGGCTAATTTAATTTAGACCTGGAGGAGCTATGAACTTATTTATTATTTAGATTTGGTTTCTCACGAATTAATTATGGTTAATTTATTTCAGGTTCTTTAATCTTAATTTTCTTGATTATTATTTCTTGACTGGCCATCAATAAGTATATTTTGGGAATTTATGATTGAACTTGACGAGGTAACTTTAAATAGACCTTGAGATTAAAGAGTGTGGAATTAGGCTTTAATCTAATTTGCCTATAGGATAGACATATACCTATAGGATCCACATTGTCAAATTAGAGTGATTCAGGACTTTAATTGTGCCTTCTAAAATTGTGTGAGACATTACATAATTAATTAAGGTAAAGATATAAATGAACCGACAGGCATTTATAAACACTAATAGATTAAATGATGAAATCAATGCTTAATTAATTTAGTGGAAATAAAAATCTAAGTTAACAAATAAGGAATTAGCGACTCTAGGTTGGTTTAGGCATATAGGTTTCCATAAATTTTATTTTCCTTTAGAATTTTAATTAATAATTAGATTCGCTTGATTTAAATGAAATTCTAGAATTTAATATCTAAAAATTAGTTTTCTTGATCCCTCGTGGGAACGATATCTTACTTATCATTTTTTTACTTGATATGGCAATTGCATTTGCGGAGTCTTAGGCTCTACAATAATTTTTTCCTATCAATTTTTTGGATTCGTTACTGGGGAATCAAGGCAATTGATTTCTAGTATTAGAGGATCTTTAGTAATTTAAGCTTAAATATTTTATTTTTATTTATTCAGTTTGATCTTTGTCTCTTTTTCTTTGCAGGGCTTTGCATTATATGTTAGGCAAAGGAAAGAAGGCAGGAAAGAAGATAAAAATAGTTAGTGAAATTTTAGAAGCAACAACACCTCAACAATCATATCATGAGGTAGCAAAAATCACAAATGAAGAGATAGCTAAGGATGACAATGATCGTTTGGATGTTAATGATTTTCTTGGAAGACAATCTCACGATTATCAGTCAGGAATCAAAGTGCTTGCGGTCCAAGCCAACAATTTTGAAATAAAGCATGTTATGCTTAAGATGCTTGAGCTGCAAGGCCAGTATGCAGGAAACAATATGGAAGATCCAAATCGGCATCTTGTACAATTTCTTGATGTTTGTGATTGCTTCAAGCAAAATGGAGTCCCTAATGACGTGATTCGTCTTTTCCTTTTTCCTTATTTTCTACAAGGAAAGGCTAAAGAATGGCTCAACAACTTAGAAGATGGTAGTATAACTTCTTGGGATGCATTGGAAGAAAAGTTCATATCAAGATTCTATCCTCATAACAAGATGGTGGATGCAAGAGCTGCTCTTACTAATTTCAGTCAACACTATGGGGAACATATATGAAGCTTAAGAGAGGTTCAAGTTGCTTGTTAGGCATAGTCCTAGTCATAATCTAGAGAAGTGGGTCTTACTTCAAATTTTTGTACTCGCTTAACTCCTAAATCTAAATCTGAAGTCAATGCTGTCACTAATGGAGGGATTAGAAAGCAACCAGTGAACCATGTCTGGAGTTGTTTGGATGATCTATCAACTGATTTCATCCAAAGCAACAATGAAAGAAGATCAGTTAAGGCAATTGAGAACGTTACAGAGGATTCTTCTTTACAGTTAATGACTATGTTGCATAATATTAATAAGAGATTTGAGCACCTATAAGCTCAAGTAAACAGATCCAATGGTGGGCATGCGGGAGTGAATGCTATTTATGTTTCTTGTGAATATTGTGGAGGTGGTCATACTAATGGATAATGCCTCATATCTCAATAGATAGAGCCAGTAAATTATGTAGGAAATTACCATGGCAATAATCAAGGAAATCTATACTCAAACACTTACAATTACAATTATGGATGGCGTAAAAATCCTAACTTTTCCTGGAAATATGGTGCAACTCTTAATGAGACATCAACTTTTGGTACAAAGCAAGTGTCACCTCTTGGTTTCCATCAATTGGAGAAGGGAGTCATCCCTACTCAAGAGCCCAAAAATGATCTAGAGGCAATGATATCTCAACTCGCAAGTTTTCAATTGAAGAGTACCCAAGATCAAGCTACTACTGATGCAAGATTAGAATCTTCCATCAAGAATCTTGAGGTACAAATAGGACAAATTGCAACTGTTATGAATACATTACAACAAAGAGAATTTCCAAGTAATACCATAAAAAATCCTCGTAGAGATAGACAAGGAAATTGTAAAGCCATCACCTTTAAAAGTAGTAAAGAATTGCTTGAGATACAGCAACAAACAAAGAAACCGACAAAATCTAAGTGTGAAGAAACTCCTAAGACTATTGTAGAAAATGATGGAGACTCTTTGCAAAAGGTCAACGGATTAAATGAGGACATT
>JBAGKO010000008.1:24933304-24961339 GCA_037177275.1 Acacia concinna
AATTTCTAGGATCTTGATTAAGTTTTCTAGTTTAGGGAGATCTCCATTTAATTTGTTATGATTTCTATATTAATTATCTAATTAATTCATTAAAAATTGAGATGTTACACACCACTTTAGGAATGATGTTCCTAAACCTTCCACTTATCACTTTGGTAATGATTTTGTAATTGACATTGCATAGCGAAATTGGTCGAAACTCCTAAATATATGTAGGTTTTTCCATTTTAGGAATTAGGACAAGATTCGTATAGTTGAGATTTCAGACTCTCATAGGATTCTTATAGATATCTCTCACAATTTCACATATGGACTCCCCTACTATCTCCCAATATTCCTCGTAAAAGAAAATGTGTATTCCATTTGAACTCGGGGCCTTGAAACCCCCTAAATCAAAGACAGCCTATTTAATCTCAGTTTTAGAAAATCTACCAGACAACCTCTGAATATCGCCTTCATCCATAGGCTGGAAATTCCTAGTTGAAACTAATTGCCTGCCTTTTGATATTTCACTTGAGAACAAATTTCAGTAATACTGGACTGCTATATCATTAAGCTTTCTTTGATCTAAGACCCAAATTCCACTGTCATCCTTAAGTCCCTCAATTCTATTTCTGTTTTCCTTTACTTTTGCCGATGCATGGAAATAGCTACTATTTTTATCACCCCATTTGAGCCAGCTACAACAGGATTTTTGGTATCCAGATAAGCTCTTCTTGTGGCAGCAATTTATTGTATTCTTTCCATAATTCCCTTTTCGTTTGCACTAGGTACTGGGAGTCTCTCTTCTGTTTAAATCTTTCTACCCCTACAATTCATCCCAACAATTGTCTCTTTTTTGTTGGAAAATTCCCAAATTTCTTTTTATTCCATTGATCAACTTTTAATGTGAACGTTTTAATCTTCGAGGACCATGATGTTTTTTTCCCAACCTTTTTGCACTAACTCTCTAAAATCGGGCTCCAAAACCCAACCAGCTTGGCCTTTGAATGTTTTTTGGACCGGTATTCCTTTCTTCTAGTAAAAAATAGAATAATAATGGTCTATGGTCAGAACTAAATCTACTAAGGAAAAACAACAGCTTGTAGGAAAAGGTTAAACCATTGTGAGTTTGGAAAAACCCAATCTATTTTTACTTTCATTAAATTCCTTTCCCAAGTGAATTTGTCCCCAATACTCATAATTTACAGTAACTTACTCTCAACAATACAATCATTGAAATGCTTCATTGCAGTGTAATTAAAATACGTACCACCAATTTTGTCATCCAATGATCTGTATGCATTGAAATCACCAACCACAAGCCATGGCCCTTGAGTTTGGTCATTCAAGAACTTTAGACTCTCCCAAAGTGTTTTTCTTAATCCCACAGCAGGCTCCGCATAGATACAAGTAAAACACCATGTAAAATTATCCTATTTAGAATCGACTCTTACATGAATAAGCTGAGTAGTTGAGAGCATATATTGAACTAAAATGTCTTCTTCATTCCATAGCAATCACATCCCTCCTGCATACCAAGTCGCTTCAACCCTGATCCAATTTGAAAATCCCAGTCTTCTTACCATTTTATCTGCCTTATCGCCACTGACCCTTATTTCTAGAACAGTGAGTGTCTTCACCTCATTTCCTTTTATCAAATCTCTAATTCTCCCCGAAAATGTTTCGAGGTTGCCCCAGGCAATTCCAGACCATTACATTTAAAGATTTAATCATTTAACAAAAAATGGAGAAAAGGGTGACAGTAAAATCACTTAAGTAGACTCTGCCTAAGCATGGACACTTAATAAATTATTTAATATTATATATATATGTTGTATTTTATTATATTATATATAAGTTTATAATTAAAACCATTTAATTTAGATAAAAAATGATATACTAGACTTTAGTATCTAGTATATACCTACCCGTGTTGTTTATTATTTAATTATATATACTTTTTTTATTATAACTAAACATAAGATTCAGTTGACTTTTTTATAAAAAATAAATAAAACTAATTAAATTTTTTATTTATATTTTCATTTTTTCTTCAAATTAATTGGTTTTAATTATAAACATACATATATAATTTAATAAAACATAATATATATATATAATTAAATAATTTATTTAGTTTATTTAATCTTTTACAAAATTAACTCGGTTTTATAATTAGATCCAAAGTAATACTATTGTTTAATTGAATGAATTTTTAAAGAGAAAGGAGGCAATTTGGCTTTTTTTTTTTATGGAGGGGAATTTAGTTTGTGACTGTGTGAATTATTTTAATTTTTTAAAATGTTTTAAAAGATTTATAGTTTGAATGCACATACCAAATAAACGTATTTCAATTTTTCAATCCATTGAAAAAAAACTATTGATATTCATTTTCATTTTCTTATTTTAATTCCTCTAAAACATTCCCAAAGTCGTTTTAATTCTCTTGAGTTTTGATCTCGGAAAACTTGAACTACTGTCTTCAATACTAGTATACAAGACAAGATTTATATATATCATAAATTACAAAACTAAAAAGATTAAAATGTAATAAAGGGTAAATCTATCTATTATTTTTCTTTAAACCTATAGTCTCAATAATAATTGGGTCACTTGATGGTTGGTGTAAGCATATGTAATCTCAATTATTGGTCATACTTGACACAAACCTGCCACCTAATTAACTACATCGTCCGGTCATTATTCCCTTAAAATTTGGTGTTGTTTTCAAACTTGCCATTAATTTCACTAATCAAGTCTCTTCACCTATTGAAAGTAAAACAGCAGCCTGAAAAGAATGTACTTTGTCCCAAACATCTCGACTGACTCTAATCAAATAAGTGCTATCAGGGGTTAATATACACGTCATCTCTTATATAAAACTTCCTCATTATATCCGTCAGAAAATTGACATTTGATGTGCAAATTTCTCTTGGGGCTTGGTTGGTGGTGAAAACATAATGCATCTTGCAAGTAAAGAATATATGTTTAGGCTACCTGCTATAAGAGGATTAGGACTTGGACAAATCTCCAAGGTTAATGATTCTCTGCTTGCCAAACAAATTTGAAGAATTATGAAGGCTTGCTCTGGATTGTTGTTAGCATATACTCTTAAGCCTAAGTACATTAACTCATTTAGAAATTCTTTGGAATTAGAACCGTCAAAACAGGTTAACTCAAAGCCCTTTGAGTTAGCCTATTTAAGCCCTTTTAAGTCAATGGTCAGACTTGTATTTTATACGATGTGAAAGAAAATTAGGCTAAAAAAAGTTGGCTGTTTTAAACTCGAAAATAAAAGAGTTGGTCCTTTAGGGCCGAGAGCTAACTCTTTTAAACTCGTAATAATTTTTTTAATAAATTTTTTTTTCAGATTTATAAATAATTTATATCATGACTATAAATAATTATCTATATAGAAATATATACATATACATACAATATGTACGTATATATATTGGGCCAAAAAATAAAGATATATAATCTTTTAAATCATTTTACTAATATTTATTATTTAAATTCAAAATTACGAGACTTGTTTTTTTTTTTTATATCCCAAAAATTTTTGTAAAAACATTGAACTTTAATAAATGGCATGAAAGCCCAAGAGCTCGCCCTGAACCCTCATGTACAAGGGCAAAGCTTCAAGAATTAAATAATTTTATAACACGCAGGCTTTTTGAGCCCTACCCTTTTAAACCCTCATCCAAAGGCCAGCCCTTTAGTACCAGGCTGGCCGTTATAGACAACTCTATCCGGAATACATGAAGAATTCAAGATTTAGCCACGAGTCATGGTGGAGAGTGCGGGAACAGCGAAATGATAGATGCAATCGAAAAAAAGAAACTGGACTGGTGAATGTTGATCTCTCTTCTCAGCACATCCCAGCTCCAGAAACCACCGCCAATCTCTCTCTCTCTCTCTGTGATCTGGAAGGATGAAATGGAACAGAATGAACCAATTCAACGTAGAATGCCATATTTATGAGTTGAATCGTGAAGAACTCATGCGGGTCATGGTCACAGGTCGAGGGATCCAATTCAGAGGAATAAGATGACTAGTAACTAGCCATTCAGATCCAACGACTAGTATTTAATATTCTTTTGACACTGGATGGAGGACACATGTCAAGCTGTGTCTTAATCCCTGAGGTATGCATACATAACGGTCAGGATTAGTTTCAAGAGATGGGGATGGACAACAGAGATCAGGTTAATGAATGATTCTGGTGCATTAGTGAAACGGTGCACTCTGGGGTATGCTAATCCAAGGGCATATGGGACGCCACGTGTTCTAATCCCATGCAACCATCTTCCTTATTCAGAATATGCTAATCTAACGGCCATGGTAGTACCCGCCTCTTCCATATGCGTGACATTTACCAGGTACACCTACTCCGTTTCTCCGTTCTGTGTCAAATCGTAATCTAATGAGCTCGTAACCATGTAAGAATACCCTTTACGTTGTTCATGACACATGCAGATTCCGAAGGTGGCAAAAACCTACAACTTTAATAAAATTATCGATGGCTACTACAAAATCCTTTTCCCACTCAATCCAGGGAGCATCAGACCAATTATGCCTTCCGGTTATGATCCACAGGTCCTTTGCGATTGGCGCTTATAATATCTGCTCGCCCAACCCTAGTCACTGAAGTTTGCTCCGCTTGATCTATGTAAAACCTTCGCGTATAAAACATGACACAGCATTTTGTGAAATTAGAATTGCATTGATAGAGGCAGTGGCGTTTCACGCCCCTCCTGAATATAGAATTGTTTCCCGTGGGCATGATCATTTCTTTGCAAATTAAACTACAGAAATAGCCAAAAGCGTTTTCTAAGACCTGCCATGAATTAGACACAACATGAAAAACTGAACAATCCTCTGCTGACACCAGCCCCCAACTGGATGCTGCGGTAACAAAACGGACGACACACTACTGCCTAGTTGTTTTTCAAAGCAAAGATAGATATTTCAAAATACACTGTACAAACTGTTTCCCAACCTCCAACATCAACAGAGAAACAAACCCCATTCATTAGATTGGGTCTAGTTACTATTCACGATAGACAAGAGTGTGACGTCAATATTAGTTTGGGGGCACACCCATCATGCACTAGGAGCTGATCTATTGGATCCTGCAATAGGAAAGGGAAAAAATGAGTTACTAGCAGAAGCATTCATGGGTTTATATAGTACTAGTGAGTACCATAACCATAGAGACCAACTAATGCGGCCAACATATTCACAGTATAGAAGGGCATAATTAATTATTCCATCCACATTTGTAGTCTTGGGAAGTTTTTAACTTAGGATTGCAATTAAACCAATTCAATCTATAGATCAACAACATCCATTGAATCCTACAAATAGATTAGCCTGGTCAAAATTAATAAAGCTCATGTGACATTTTGTCATCTAGGACGCTTTCAGGAAATGAAAGTTAAGCAACAAAGCTGATCTCATGAAGGAGAAAATATGTGTTCGTTGTTTGTGTTGTTTTTCCTTTTTTTTTTCTTTGCCCGGGGCAGGGATTACTTACTATTTGATCGCTTCATCATCCTGCAGAACTTGCTGCCACATCTGCAAGAGAATGGCTTGACAGGTCCCTCATTGTCATCAAAGTCAACACCATAGTCCTGCAGAGACACCACACACCAAGTCCAAGTTGTTTTTAAGAGAACGAATTATTAACAAGGATTAAATGGAAAATAGGAAGAGTAGCACAAATTGATCCACTGCAAAACTGTGAACTGGCATTATTGCCTGCAACAGAAATTGAGGAACCATATGGAAATTACCATGAAAAGTAACCAGACGTGTGTTTAAGCCTAAAACTTTATTTCAATCACGATTTATTCGACATATCTCAAGTTAGCTCTTCCAGTGCAGCTACTTTTCGGGATGTGACAGCCACGTATGAAACAAGAAATAAACATGGCTAAGGGAAACTTACCAAACAACATACTATAAAACCAAAGCCACTTACCCAAGTTAGCTCTTCCAGTGCAGATACTTTTCTGGATGTGAAGAAAGCAAGCTGTACAATTGACAAAAGTAAAAAAATGATCTATAGACCGGCATTCTGACAGAGCTGACACAGATGAAGAATCTAGGGTTTAAATTTCTTACATGAAAGTAGTGACGACCTGAAGTTTCAACTTCAACTGGGATCTCAATCAAGTTTGCATCCAAACATCTGGATAGATGGAATCATTTTATTATATAACAAAAAATGGGCAAAAGCTTGTGGAACCACAAGTCGACCATCACCTTAGAGCACAAAGAAAAGGCAAGCTAAAAACACAAAGGTAACACCATTAGGAGCAAACTCTCACAAATGGAATGAAAACATACAAATCCTTACAGGCAACTAGAATTCGAATTAGAATACCTGTGATTAATAAACCTAGCAATATTCCCATAAGAAGCCGCATCCAAGCAAAGAGCTTCTTTATCATTTATAACTCCTGAATCCCAATCTGCATCTAATAGAACTGGGTATGTATGTGTTCCATTTTGGGCACACTGAATGTTCCTCTCATGCAACTCTTTGATGGTTAATATTTCACCCACAAACTCACACACAAATGCACCTTTTGGTAGCTCCTCTAAGGTGCGCAGACCCCATCCTTTTCCTTCTGAAGTGAAAAACACCTAAAATGCAGAATATTGAGATAAAAGATGTATGAATTTACAAGCATTTAAGAGCAACCTATCCATTAATGTCATGTCAAAGTAAAAGAAAATACATGTGACAACTAGAAGCCCTATTTTGCCAAAAAAAAAAACAATTAAAACTGCACTTTTGGAAGATTACTTATGCCCCCACCTGCAATTTGAATGTGATTCCTCGTTGGACAACCCTATTGCCACACTGTTTCACACAGCCACACTTCACCCAACATTCTTTGATAAACTTTCTCTTTAAGTGTCCTTTACATGGTTCTAAACAATCATCATTCTTTGCTCTTTCAAGGGGGCAGACTTTACAATAGAATTGATGTCGTTGAGGGTTGTGGCTAATCATAATACACTCTTCTAAGAACTTATCCTTTAGTAGCCCGTCAGATGTGTATGCAAATCCACCCTCAATTTTATTAGCACAAACACAAGGAGTTGGGGACAGAAGACAATCGCCCAAACAAGTTGAACAGTAATCCTCACACTTGATATTTGAAAGACACCAGTTAACATAAGCATCTCTGAAACCAATGCTCTGGTGCAGATAGTGAAAAGGTGGAGGGAAATCATTTGTTATTTCATTCACCCATGGAATTCTGAAATTTTCTTCTCCTTTTGAAAGGTCATCAGCACCATGAAGAGACCTGAGATCATCAGGAGTAAGCTGATGCTGCTGAACAACAACCAGACTACCTGAATGTGGAGATAGAGGATCCTCCAGTCCCTTTCCGTCTTCGTATTCTGGAAAATCACTTCTGGCTTTATCAGTGACTAGTGCGGCATCATTCATATTAGTCATAAGCAGGGGAGAAGTGGGCATGTGAGATGCAGCTAGTGCAGAAGACCGAATGTTGATTGATCCATTTGACATGCCACCATGAACTCCTAAATCTTCTGTATTGCCTCTGATAATCAGAGCATCATATGCCTTAGATTCCTTCAATACATTTACACTTGATGTCATCATTTCAGATCCTTCCTGTGAGTCATCATTTGAATCAGTTCTGAATTCCAACACGCAGTCACACATATCTCTCAACAGTTTCATGACAGAAAAATTTGGGTCAGTGATATTATATGATTGCAGGCATTTATCCTCCATCTTTTTTAAAAGTTGATCTCGACTAGGCAAACGAAAATCTGATCTCCCAAAAGCTGAACTGCAGCTCATAGTAATTTTTACCTCTCCTGATGTTGAGGAGGCAATCTCTACGGTAGAATATTCTTGGTTTGTCACTATCTCATGGTTTGCTTCACCTGATGGATCCTGAATACCTTTCCCCCTACCTTCATCCCTGCGTTTTGACATTAAAGGACCATTCCTGTCCTGTTTTCTAGTTGCATCAAGCTGCATTGGACAGTCTCTTCCGCTAGGCAGTTCTTGTGAAGGAGAAGAAATTCAAAACCAAACTTGTTAAAAAGACCGTCATCATAAAATTGATGGTGAGTTGACGACACTATCAAAGGAAAAAAGAATGGTACGGAAGAATTATTTTTTAGTTCAATATTAAAAGCTAAAAAAATATTTTTTGTTCAATCCACAAGCAAGTGCACAAGGAAGCCTACAATGAACTCCAATGACCCACCACCATCCCTCAAATGGCAACCATCTCCTCCAATTAGAGAAATCAAAGCGACAGTAATTATGCTGCCAATTCAAATTAAAAACATACTCAAAGGTTCATCAACAACAACAATAATGCCTTATCCCACTAAATGGCGTCAGCTACATAAATTGATCGACGTCAACCCACAGGTTCAGGTCAACTAAAATTGTTTCAAGGTTAAATCAAATTTTGCAAATCAACTTATCTATATTCTTTTTAAACGTTGAGGAATCAAGTCCCTTCACCTTTACTCAACTAGACGTGTATTCCAATCTGGTCTACAGCCATAACATAACAAATTCATTTAGCCGTGTTTCAGATACTATTAAACCGTTGCAGTCCCAATGAATGAACAGCATGCATGAACAAATATGGCAAAATTCACCAGATTAAGTAAAAACTACCTTAGAGAAGCCATGATATCATAAACAAATGGTTCCAGAAATCAAGAAAATTCACATCAGGGAAAAACCAGTAAAATACCAGGATGAATTGTTGCCAAAGGAGCATCATAATCTACCAGTTCATCAATGGGCTCATCTTTAGGCTTCATTAATGCATGAGTATAAGGCAACTGGTTTTTCTGTGATAGCACAATTCTCTGTTCAGCTGTAGGCACTGATGGAGATGCTCTTTCAGTTCCAAGTCTTCTTCGTCCAGGAGCATTTTTAGGTGACAAAGGTTGCTTTCCCTTGTCAACAATGCTGTCTTGCACTGGAACAGGACGAACTTCAGTCTCTGCATTTCTATTGGACTGAGGTGACATTGCCATGTATTGAGGCTGCTGGGACAATTCATCATCTTCTACTTTAGGCATGTTAGATGGGGATGCAGCAGAGCTAGTTCCACAAATACTCAGAGGATGTGAAGCCTGATTCTCTTGGCCTCTTAAACGCAGCCTCTTCAAAGGTCGCACTTGTTCATCCCGCATCTGAGCTTCTTCATCCTCCATTTCTCCTTCCTGATTGTTTGACAAGCCAGAACACGTTCAACTTTCAACAGCTATAGATGTTAGATCAAGAAAGTGATCTATAAACTACGCCAACCAAAGATGGAGTGTTACATACATCATTGTTCTGGTCTTTTTGCCTCTTTCCCTGCAACTATTAAACAATATTAAGCAGCATGTTAGAGTATTAGAAGAGAACAAAAAAAAAACCATGCAACAGTTAATGTGGAATATTCACCTCTTTTTCCTCCTGCTCAAATATAGCATCTGCAAGAACTCTATAGTTCTCTTGTTCAATAAGTTCCCAGTTCTTATCATACAGTTTAAGAAGTTGTTTCAATACTGGTTTAACTTTTACTTCCTTAATGCCAAGAACAGTCATTGCGCGATAGGCAGCAGCGACTCTAGGGTTTGGGGCCATTTTTATCAGCAAGCAATTATCTCCACGACAGGCTCTGAACTGTAAAATGTTTCACAAATTTGAACACTAAAAATAATTCACAGATTCCTGAAATGGGAAAATAATAGTGATTACTTGATATTTTGTTAGTGCAAAGAACATTTATCTGGTAATTAGTTTCAAGCTTCCACCAGATTGCAGGAAAGACAAATTAATCAGATGCTCAACTTTTAAATCACTATAAAACAAAAAATACAAACTAGAAAAGTAGATCACAAAAACAGCAAACAACCTTGTTTGGATTAAAAAAAAAATCATTTCAAATGTTTTAATACAACATCTTATTCTACTGATTCCTCTCCAAACAATTTCTTCAGATATGCATGAACTTTGTCAGTTTTTGTAATAAGGTAAATCATTTTTGAAACATATACAACCATTTAAGGCTTGAAGTAGCTGTTAATCAAACTTGGGGTATTGCCTCAGAATGTAACTGATATGATATCACGTGTTCAAGACAGAAGTGCCACAAGTCAGCCAAACCCACCTTATAGCAGGCACATATTTAAAGTCTCATCAGTTAACACACTTCAATTATGTCTCAGTCCTTCATTAGGCAACAAAATTCGAGACGACTGAAACAAGAATTGATGGCATGCACTCAGAAGGTGCATACAAAACCTGCTGCACCAAGTATAATTTCAATGTAGTAGATTTTAATTAAAATAAAGTAAATAACAGACATGTAATGCAATACATCTGGAAACTTTTTAAGGAAACCGTGTCAACTGAAAGTCAACAAGCTATGTATAACATTTGCTTGTTACGGCAATCGAAACTGAGTTTCCCTCTGTGGTTACAGGAATATTTCAACTCCAAAACACAGATTTCTTCCTAGAATGTTAATGTGAAGGGAATAACAAAGACTTCGTCGATTAGTGGATAGGTAAACCGCAAGGAAAACTGAACACAGCCATACTTAGAAGCAAACCATGAAAATGTGACCACAGAGGTACTGTAAACCTCAGTAGAAAACATGAAAATGGTCGCGACATTGAGAACACCATACAGAACCACAGGGGAAAAGAATCAAAGAATAGTTTTGAAACCCACAAGCCCCCTAACTCTCTGAGTGGTGGGGGGGAGGGACAATCTCGGAAAGCAATGCTTTCATCTACCGTTGAAATACAACAAGGGGTGGCAAAAACGAGAAACTAAAATCACTCACCCTTCAAAATCTTGTTTGTTGCTCGAGGATAATGAGAAAGTAAAATGGGGGGAATGCGCGCAAAAATGGTCAAACGAAACCTTCACTGTTGCAGGACCAAGCAGGTGCCACTTCAGAAGCCAACTCTGTCCATGAGCAAGGCAAGCTCCTAGATGAGAAAAATTGACATCAAAATCAAAAGACGAAAACCCAAAAATGTCACATGCATTGCGGAAGTTTTGAAGTCTTTCTTTATGAGAAAACGAAAAAGATCGCGGAGGGACGAGTGGGAGGGAAAATAGGGCAGAAGAAAACGAAAAACTTTTACCTCCATTTCGCCTCACAGTTCTTCCCCTTTTCCGTTTTTCGCCTCTGCCCTTTTGCGTCTTCACTCTTTTTTACGGTAAATGAAGACTGGAAGAGCGAGCTGCACTGTGGCGTGGCCCAAGCCCCGCATCGACCAAACCCTCCGCTCGAATCGCTTGAAAGTTGAAACTGACGTTTCCAGTTTTATAATAAGCAACTAATGACTTATTTGTTTTGATTTATTTTAGTAAAATAAAATTTTATATACAAAATACAGAAAAAAACTTTTTATATATTTACTTCATACTCTGTAAATAAAATTTTATTAATTATTATCTTCAAATAAGTTATTCTAAACAAACACTAAAGACGATAGAAACAAAAAAAAGCTATTAGATTAAATTATGGCAGTATTTCTGATAATTAAAAATAATGCTTGACCTTTTTTGCAAATTTTTTCATGCCAAAATAATTTATTGTGTAATTTTTAAAAACATACAATTATATCTAAAATGTATGAACATATGGAAACAAAAAATATATAGAAAATACTTCTCCAATCACATGTGACTATGTGTTATATATTTGAATTATCATAATTTAATTATAAATTTAAATACAATAAATGAGATACATGATAACATGTGATTGGAAAATCTGATGAAATGATTGTAAGGAATTTGATATAAGTATGATCTAAAATATATATACTATCTTCAATCTTAAATATAAAATACAATTGACTTTTTAGATAAGGTTAATTAAATTACTTAAAAACAGTTAAATGTCTTGTTTTTTCTTAAACTATTTTATCTAATTTATAAATGTAATATATACATATCATATGATTTATTTATTTATTTATTTACATTCCTTAATTTTTATAAAAAAAATCAACTAATCTTATATTTATTATATGAATGAATAGAGTATTTTCGTGTTTGAATTAAAGTGCTTTTCTATTAACTATTTCCGTATATAAATATTCCATATTGTGAAAAATTAACTTTTATGTGGGCAAAAAAAAATTAACTTTTATAAAGAATCAAAATGAATATTTGCTCGGTTCCTTCTTTTTTTGGCAAAGGTACAATTCCTTTTTTCAGTAACATGGAAGAAAAATAAGGGGTTGTTTGGTAGGAGTGGAGGGGAGGGGATATAAACATTTTAAGAATTGAATTTAAAAAAATTGAAGAGGTGGGGTTATAAAATTTTAATAAAGATAAAATGTAACATAAAAAAGTATAAAAAAATAATTTAAAATTTTTAACCCCATTTCTTTAATTTTTTAAATTTAACTCATAAAAGTTTTCCTTTCCCTCGCTTCTTCTCCAAATCTCTCGCATCAAACACACCCTAAAAGTAATGCTGAGAAGATGACATCTTGTTTAAAAAATTATACAAATAGTCATAAAAAAGGAACTTATTTATAAATAAGTTTCATAGATTTGTGAAAATACTTACAAATGTCATGAAATTTGGTCTTAATAATTTTGTTCGTGAAATCACACAGTGGAACTCAATTCAAAATCATACTCATTTATATTGTTCTTATGGCACATAATCACAGTCGTTAATTAATTACCATACAAACTTAATATTGATATCTCATTACCATAATTTTAGAAAGAACTTCTGACCATTTATTTGTATGATTTAAAAGATATTAAATACAAATTATAAATTGTCTGCATAGTATAAATTAAAACTTTTAAATACCATCTTGTTGATGTTGCCCTCAGCTCCTCAAGAACATGTTTTGTATTCTTCCCAATCACTACAAAACTAGCTAGCAATCTTTAATTATATGGATAGACTAAAAAATAAATTATATAGATTAAGCTACAAATTTAACAATAAACTATTTCTTTATGCACACTCACACAATTCACAGTTTTTTTAGTGCAAAATATACATAATCAATATTTTGATAAAATGTATATTAATTTGTATTTTGGGAGTCACCGATTTTCTCACTCTCTATTATTTTAATATATCTTTAGAAGGGTTAAGGTATTAATCTATTATATAAGTTTTCACTAAAGAGTAATATTACCCTATAAGCTTCAAGTTGTAGCAATACAACCTTATACCAATAAAAAGTTAACGATGTCTGTTAAAAATACGTGTTAATTGTTAACTTTTTATGGTGAATGTTAATATTATTACGTTTTAAAACTTTTTTTATCAATATTGAATCTAAAAAAACTTTTAAGGTAATATCGCTTAATGAAAATTTGCACATGAACTATTTTAAGAAATATGTGCCATTTTCAGATGAGAAAGTATCACTTAATTCCATGGGAGCTATTTTAGTACAGCCAACTTCAAGAGATTCTGAAGATTCACTGTACATCCTTATGTTGAGATGAAAAAAAAATTTGTCAGTGGCAAACAATAACATCCATATTTTATTTTTCTACAAGAGAATTTATCAAACAAATAAGTGGATTTACAAGAATCTAGGTAGTTAAAATCTTTTTACTTGTCTTCTCAATGTATTTATCTATCTCATAAATGTTCATATTTATTTTGTGAATGCTCTTGTGAAAAGATAATGTAAGGAAATTATTTTTGTTTTTACTGACAAAACTTAATCTGTGAATACTCTTGTGAAAAAATAAGATTAGGAAATTATTGTTGTTTTTACTAACAAAATTTAATTTAATTTTGAATCAAAGGGTTCAATCAATTTCAAAATCTTTTAGAGTTTGATTAAAATAAAATTACTTCCATAAGATTTAAGTGGTATTTTCTCACTAAAAAAGGCACATATTTCTATAAAAATATTAAAATAATAAATAATAAAATAACAAGGCAGTACAAAATTTAAAGAAATTAACCAAGGTTAAAGCGTTGTTATGCATGCTATCAAAAAATTGATTGCACCTTTACACTAAAAAATAGTTAATAATGTTGTATGCAAATAAAAAAACAATTTATTGTTAAATTTGTACTTTCATGCTAAATTATATTATTCCAAACTTATTAATAGTTTGATTTTTTTTATGGCAAGGCGGAAATAAAAAATTACCACACCACATCAGAACACAAAATATCAGTAAAAAAAACCAAGGCAATACTAAATCTATGAAAATCCTCCGAAAGTTGATGAGCCTCCTTAGCCAATTTGTCAGCAGCCATATTCGTCTCTTGACAACGTCAAACCAGAGAAACTTGCTAATCCCTTACTAAAAAAAAATCTTAATCTCAATTAACAGTCCTCCTTATTGGCGATCTTCTCCTATCCTATTGTAATAAGTTTCACCACCTCCCAACAGTTAGTCTCGACCACCACCTTTTACCAATTCCTCTTCCAAGCCCTTTTTAACCCCCAAACTACAACCCATAGTTCCACATGTAAAACTGTCCCCCAACCAATTATAATTATAAACCCCTCTACCACAACTCTTGCATGATCTTGAGCTACACCACCATAAGTTGTCTGCCGCCATAATCCCCATCAATATTATATTTCACTATATCTACAAATGGTGGATATCAACGAGTATTTAAATTCGACCTGACAATAGAAAATTCTGCAAAAGTTTGAGAACATAAAACTATGGTATGAATCTTAACAAGCACTTGGAGATGACTTAACTAATATCTTTCAAAAACACCCATATTACAATTAAGTCATATTTAACATGCTAATACATTAAACATAACTCACTACTTAATACACATAACCTCACTTTTTTTTTGAGATTTGCCCCCTACTTTTACCGCCCATAATTGGAGTCATCAGGGCGGCACTGGAGCAGCATAGCATCTTGGTTGGGTCATCTCACAATCATAAACATATCAGACCAACTAAATAGCTAATTCTATATATTTAACTAAATTGGTTATTTATTAAAAATATAAATTTTCTAATTAAATATCCTCTCGAACCATTGGCTCTATAAAGTATTTTCACTAATGAAAATATCTTGTGCATGATAAATTGAAAAGAAAGATATGAATGAAAAAACAAAATTAATCTCAATTTTATATTCCGTTGGAATGATTTAAGGTGTGTTTGGAATAACGGTGGGATAACGGACTTATTTGTAATCGGATTTATGGATAAGTCAGATTAAATATAAGTAAGATTGTATATGTTTGGATTGAATGTATAATAAGTTACTTATAAGTGACTTATTTAAAAGTCAAATGTGTTTGGTTGATATGTTAAAAATTGACTTATTTTAGCAAATGACCGAAAGGGACATAAATATTAAGAAATATATTGTAAAATTTAAAAATCATAAAAAAATTAATTTTAACAAAATGTAAGAATAAAAGCTAAAAATATATAATTAATAACAAAGTTAAATGATTAAAAATGTATATAAATTACAAAACAAAAAAATGTCAAATTTGTTATGCAATTTGTCAATTTTTTTAAAAAAATTATATAAAATTTGTTCTTTTTTTAATTTTAAAAACAATTTATTATTTCTTCAGAATGCACTTAAGTGAAAATTAATTACTAAAAAAATTTTATAAGTAAATTTTTCTAGAAATTTGACATTTAATTAAATTTTTAAAACGTGGTGGTGGTCTTGATTCAGATTATCCCCGTTGACAATGGTTTAACTAGATTAGATGAGTCCAAAAAAATAAAACAGCAGTAAACACAAGGACAGCTGTGCTTAATTTTCGTTCAATAGTATTTCTGCTTTTGAAATACAAAGTCCTCCCACGCGGAAGTAATTGCTTGAATTTTCTGTCAAGTCGCTAATATTGGAGTAATAAAAGGCATCAGCTTTTTAAATTCCAACTTGTCAGAAAAATGCTTTAACTGATTTGAGGATGCAAATCGGACAAATAAGCAACATTTTTGAGCTTTTTTATTTAAGATCATTAGCACACATAAGTTCAGTTTATCAAATTTTTTTCCAAACACTGTAATAGAAAAAAGTCCGGTTGGATAAGTTCTTTTTCCACCTAATGTCCAATAATGGCCCCATATTGATATGCCAAACACACACTAAATCTATGTTAAAAAAGTTTGTTTTTCTCCTGCATGTGTACATATATATGCTTTACTGCAGGTAAGATTATCTCAATCCATTATAGGAACTTATTGCAGACTCATAATTAAACCTTCTGCATTTATGTTTATGAACCATTGACCAACTTTTGCCTTACGTAACAATTAACATAAATGCTTGTTTTTTTTTTAAAAAAAATAAGTCTGTTATAGGCATTTAACTATGCTTTCTTCACACAAGCTTTCAACTAGTGCATGCTGTATTTCACTAATGATCTCATTCTTTCAAGCTCTATCTTGTCTGATTCCCATGTGAATAAAGACAAAATTTCCTTGTTTTGCTCAATAACCGTTATTTTAGGTGTCAGTGTTATTTATTAACCACAAGACAGATCTTTAGTATTGAAGGACATGTCTTGCAAATAAACTGCGTAATCTCTTGCAGTCTCATAATCCAGGACTTGAATATTTTCTTGTGGGTTTATTATGTTTTTCTTTTATTGCAGCATGAGATTAGTCATACTGGCAGTAGTGGTAGGGGAAGGGGAAGGGGCCGGGGCCGAGGCAGAGGCAGAGGCCGAGCGGCTCAAAATGTTGAACGGGAAAGAGAGACTCATCATCAAGAACTTGAAACTGAACCTTGCACTTCTGCTCTGAACAGCAGCAAACATAATCCTGATACAAATGTGGCAATTGATAATGGTTCAGAGCCAAAGGAGTTACCAAAAGAGAGTAATGCAATTCCCGATGAAGGTGCTCAATCTGTCCGTAACATTGATCTGAATGCCAACTTGAATGAGAACGAAGACAAAAATGCTAGCACGGCCACGGTGGTAACTGATGCCCCTTCTATGCCTGATCCTCCAAAACCTGAGACTAAGCATGAAGAAATCCCCGGTTGGTCTCTTTCTGATGTGGACAAGATGGTCATTGATTCTATGCAGCTTGCACACCTTGGTAGACAGATAGAAGAGGATGAGGAAGATTATGATGAAGAAGGGTGAATATTAGACTCTTTTGGGGGATTAGATCAGATGGAAGAAGATTATAAATTACATACCAATGCTATTATGACTATCCATTAGATAGCAAAACATGCTCCTAGCTGTAGGTCCCAGAAAAGATCCTAATCCTTGTTTTTCCCCCCCTGGTTTGTATGTTTCTATAATCTCTTGTAGCAAATATAGCTATATCTCTTAACCAAAATATTAGCCTTGTGTACTCGTAGGCATGATTGAATGTAGTTGTGGTACAACCTTTCTAGTGCTGAGTGAAACTTAGAACTCATACTCTGCAATATTAGGATGTAATATTGTTAACGTCTTGAAGCTGTATTAATAACAAATGCTTACAATGATTAAGCGTATGGTGTCAAATTTTTCAATAAAACTGGTAATTGGAGATTTGGAGGGTTTTTTTTTTTTTTTTGAAAATTCTATTTAAATATCTTTTCAATTTTAAAATTCTAAATAAGTGATTTTTTATAAAATTAAATTGTCAATTGCATTACAAATTTAGATAATCTCATTATTCTTATGGGTGGCAAGGCTGATTTGGGATATTGAAATTTAAATGGTATTTAAATGGAATTCTCTCCTTTTTTTTTATTTTTAAAAAAAACATTCATATGATTAATGAAGTCGCTGGGAAATTATATTTTGTTCAGTACACTTTTATTAAAAGAGCTTGATATTAAATATGGACTAAAGCGGTATCCTAAATGAACAATTGTTAGTATGTCGCTATTGAAAAGAATAGTAAGAATTATCTGTAACGGAGAGGTTTTAGTTGAATGGAGTATATTTTTTCAAATTTACAAAAATTTTAGTTCTTCGCTTCACAATTTATTATTAAAAACAATTCGTATGAGTGTTTAGAACAATTTAACCTTTTCATATAATATTTTATAAAATATTAATGGGTTAAGGGGCAATTTTGCCCAATAAGTTTTTCGGAAGACAATTTTACTGGAGAAGTTTCAAAATGGGAGCAATTGTACCTATGCCGTTATCTTAGTTTTGACAATCCACATGCCATTTATATTATTTTGTTAATGTACAAATTTATCTTAGAAGTTTCAAATCTAACTTTAAAAAAAATGAAGTAGATGACATATAGATTTCAAAATAAATTTTCATCTTAACAAAAAATGTTCAGCTTGGTATATTTAATCAACTAATTGTCAAAATTAATCAAATTAATTGTAAGGGCACAACTGCTCCAGTTTTAAAATTTCTGGGATAAAATTATCTCTCAAAACACTTTTAGAGCAAAATTACTTCTCAGTAAATATTTACAAGAAAAAATTTGCCTTAAACCACTATTAATTTATAAGTTACACAAAATAATTTTAAAAAAAAGACAAATGGAAAAAGTCAACTCTCTAATAACTTATCTCCTTATTTAAAAAATATTTTTATAAAATATTAAATCTTCCCAAATTTAATATAAATGCCTTCCGCTGCAGTGGATAGAAGCCAAACTTTTCTTATACTGATAGTTGGTCAACAACTTCTCATACCCATATAGAAACATTTTGAAAGTAAAATGAAATATATTGAGCTGAAACACAAGTACAAAGAACTACAACACACAGGAAACCAGTATTAGCTGGCAAAGCACAAAAGAGAAGGTATTATACTATGTTCGGTACATAGATCATAAGAGTGGAATCCAAGGAAGTTTATATTATTCTGTAAAGTACAGGACATCACCCCACACAACTGATAAAAGCAGTAGTAGAAAAACATCCCTCATCATCACCAGGAGACTCAGCTTCAGATCAGGAGTGGTCTTGCTCCATTTGATTCAGATGGTAGCCACCCTGATGGTTTTGGTGGACCTCAGCCTTGAACTTCTCTTCCTTGTCTCCTCTCTTGACCTTCAGGAGAAAGTTGAATTTGGCAGAATCATCGTTAACCTGTTTAAATATGTTCAGTACATCCATAAACTATAACATACCCGTGACTACCTATGGAAATACCAAGTTTTGTAATTGAGGAAATGAAGTGCCTTGCTTTCAGAAAAATGATTGCTCAATTTAACAGTTATTTCCCCTCCTAATTATCAGAAAATTAGACACAAGTGCAGCTTGCAAAGCTATCTCAGAAAGTTATTAAAGAAGCTTATTGCCTTGGATCTAGAACTTGTCAATTTTTTACTGATGATTCACTTCAGTACAATTGTACAAATAGAGCTGAACCAAAAAGGTTTAATGAAACATTCTTGCCAGCGATCCAATATTAATTTTACACAGCAGTTTTACCATATGTTTTACTAAAAAGTATGATAGTGTTCTGAAATCTGACCAAGAATGTAAAATACAATCCCATTCATCATGCATGAATTATATGATTACATACACGAAACAAGGACAACACATGAGAGCATAATCACCTTTAAAAAGATGTCGTATAAAATAAAATAAAAAATTAAAAGCAAACCGTATATTCTTATTGATTTGAATATTTTACTAATAACTGTTTTGAAAATAGACTCCATGTATTAAGAAATTCCTCCAAGGTTACAAACAACTAACTTAGCAGCAACCTCTGTTTAGCCTTAGATGTTTGGTAAAAAGATAGATAACTCAAACCATAGCTAATACAGCTCAACATAATGTCAAGAACCACCACACACTGAAAAAAATAGCAGAATCATTTTCAGCAAGGTTTCAGGTAAACAAACGGCACTATGTCTCATATATGGTAAAAGAAAATAAGGTGTTGGAGTTGGAGTTGGAGTTGGCGTGAGATGAAAACTAATTCTACAAACAGTTTTTGAAAAGAGGAAGAGTGACAAATTCTCTGATAATATAACATTGGAAAATCCAGAAAATTATCTGCAACTTGATATGCTTTCCTGAAAAAAAAAAAATTCATTATTTTAAAGCCCTAGAATGCTAAGTACCAAATTACACCCAACGGTTTTCTTTGAAAAAACCAAGTGACGTCAGTTAAGCCAATGAAAAACAAACCAATAAATTTCAAATGATATATATAAAGGTACTGACCTCTGCTTTTGCATCAACAACCTCATGAAGCTCATATGGCAGTAACGAGTTAGACCTCTGCTGTAGAGTCTTAACAGCATGATTTGCAGCATCCTGAACTTGAGGATCATGTACTGGAACTGTTTGCCATCCTGGTTTATGGCCATCTGATAAAAAAAATAGGTCAGCAGCTCAAGTTGACAATTAAACTAGAGGTTCCATCTGCTCCATAAGAGAACTTTCAGAAAGTAACAGCAATTAGCAAGGCAGACAATGTACGACTTTATACTGAAAATCTTGGAATGCCTAAAAGTACTAGCATGACTTAAATTGGAAATCCAACACAAGGAAACCACAACTGTCCAAGATGGTTCCAAATCAAGGGCCTTCATCATGAAAGCCTATTTCTGCATTTGCCATGGAATCTTAGTCCTCAGCATTAATCAAAACCAAGAGCACTAACTCTTAATTACTGTTAGCACATCTTGAAAGTGGGAAGGAAGACTTGAGATTTTGGGTCATGATGCTGACAAAGGCATGCCAATGTTGACCAACTTTTAAACCATACAATGCAGTGATATAAGAATTGTTCCAATCTCCTTGGACTTCATAGAAACTAAAACCTTTGTAACATCACGTGATTAAAATTTCAAGGACATCGCTTTTAACTTTCTGGTACTAGGTACACCTTACATGCTGCATGTAACAACATAATCATCACAGGTGTAAATATTACCGGAAACAAAAATTAACAAGCTAGCAAACATTGTGTTTGCAAGTAGTTATAAAGCACAACAATGAAAAAAATGACTGTCGTCTATGGATGTCACGCACTAGATCTAGAACAAAACCGTGAACTCATATTCCAAACACAAGCATAAAACTTGAAATTTTATCATATACTCAGTAAAGCAGTCTTGCGTTTATTCACGTAAGACATCATTGACTATACTCCTTCAAGACGTAATCTAGTCATGAACTCGTGATATTGATGACCCTTAATGCAACTACAAGCTTCAATAGTTTTCATATAAATTTAAAAATTATAGCCCAAATTACATTGCATTTCTTTGCAGAACCATGTCAAATTATGGTTACAATGTCAACTTTTTGGAAATAGGAACACATCAAACACCAGTTTTAGATCGTCAGTTCACTAATTTTATCAAGACCTTTTATGCTTGACTAAGAAAATGGCATACCTCCTTTGACACCAAGGTCTGAACTTGTAAATGCCGGAACATCACCTGCATGTTTGAACTCTTGAAGTTCTTTAAAGTTCAACCAGGGTTTAACCCAGATCTTGGCCTCATAAAGTTTTTTCTTTCCAGCATCAACGGCCTCAATAGTAAGATGATGCAGTGTACCGGCAACAACCTGTTCTTGTGCCTTCACTACCCTCGCAAACTCCAGCAGTGAGTTCTTCAATCAACACAATTAAAGACCATTACTCATTTCCGTACAACAAGTTTGCATTTCGCGGGGCAAAAATGAGAAGCGAGTAAGAGGAAGGAAAACCAAATTAAAAGGGGAAACATGCAAGACAGATAGAGAACCCCGCAATCCACTTAATAAGTACGTATAAATTAAAGCAATGCATAATACTCGGAGAGCCCAAAAAATATTTAATGCATGATATCAGAGCCAAACATACCAACTTCACTAATTTCTCATACTCGCGCGCCCCAACTCACTCATATATACACATGCAATCAGAAAACAAATACTTCAAGCCCAAACCCTCCAATTTTCCAAATTCACGACACGTGAGTTGAATTATTCAATAATAAACCCAACGAAACGAACAAAAAATGAAACATCTGTCCTTTCTGTTCCCGCAAAAAAATCAGGGATTATGTTCAAGCAAAATCATCCATCAACAATCAGACCAAAGTGAATCCCCCGCTGAAACTTATGCAAAAGGACAGCCAACCTCTTTCTTATTGTGCTCGTCAACAGCGAAACGTGCAAGGCCATCAATGTCAGCGCTGTTCTGAGCACCCGGGGAATCATGAATACCTCCGAGAGTGGCCATTTCAGGGCGATCGAAATCAGGACAATCGGCCAGGGATGATCGAACCAGTAAAAGGAAGAAGAATACAAAGAGGAAAGAGGATGATGGAATCGAAAAAGAAGAAAGGAGTGAGGAATTTAATGCTCTCATTCGCTTTTCTTACTCAAGAAGGCTTCGGTTTAACGCGCGCAGAGACAGAGGGTCTATATCTTTGCTTGGCCTTCCCAACGCTTTCTCTCTCTTTCTGTTTAAGCGCCACGAGTAATTGAGCGTTTGAGACGCGTTGAGCTCTTGTTTCTAGAGCCGGAAAAACAAAGGTGGCAATTGCTTCAGGCTAAACGAAGTCGTTTTATAACATCAGTATATTTATCAATCCTGCTAAACGACTTCATTGAAATATTAATTTTTCTTTTTGGTGAAAATGAAATATTTTGATTTCTACGAAAATGGTTTTTCTGTTGTTTGTATTTAGGATTGGAACGAATACATGTATATTTACAGAAGACATGGGCAAAGTTAGGAAAATATTTCATTTATTGAAAAAATTTATGAGATCGGAGTGACTTATAATAATTTTTTAAATAACTTTTTGGACCACTTGTTGTCCGGGTCATGACTCCTTAGAGAGTTTCTCAACAAAGTGAAATTCAGATTCAGTTTAATCACTTACTAATCTAGATGACCCCATATACCAAACACCCTTGAGTGACTTATGGTAACATTTATTGGACATATTTTTTTTAAGAAAAACAATTAATCTATTAGTCTATTACTTTGATAGGATTGTAGTTGAAAATTAAATTTTGGTTTGTTGAAACTCTGTTCATATAGTTTTTACTTAATTAAAACTTGATTTAACTAACCCAACTCATTAGAGTACTAAGTTAAAGTTTAGAGATGCAATCAAGTTAGAGTTGTAATTACTTATTTCTAATAATGTTTTTGTTTTTAAAAAGGAAGTTTTCTAGTTCTAGTGAGTCAATCTGTCAAAGCTTACTAATTTAGGAATTGAATTAAACCCAAAAACTATAACAACAAGAATATTTTTTTTCCTGAGGTTAAGGTGCAATCAACACTATAAAATATTTATTCAGGTTCATTCAAAGCCTTATAGCATTTTGTAACATACTAAGTATTTTTTTCATGTGGGTTAACCAGCCAAAAATAATTTTTGTGCAATTTTGCACTTAATAATTTAGATAATTTAGGATACTTGATAACCTAAAAAATGCTTCAAGTATACAAACAAATATAATTTACAGTATTAGAAACATTTCAAACAAATACTTCAAGATGTTAAGTACATTAAAAAAATATTTCAGAAAGTTGCATGCATGATAAAATATTTTAAGACACTGTATCCACTTGAAAAAAATGTTTCACAGTACTAGTTGCATATTAACCCTCCTATTCTTCCTATATAAAAAATATATACTATTATGATATACGAGTAACAGTTAAAAAAACGTTAGATAGGAATCAAGTGATTAGAAAATATAAGAGAGGAAGAGGTAGTGAATTTTTCTCGGGCACATAGGATATCCTTCCAATGTTTTTCTATACCTCAATTTATAGATAGAAATGGTTATTAAGATCAAGCATTCTTTATCAATTTTGATGGCTAAGGATGTTAAAATTAGCGGTAAAAAATGTTGAATTGGTGGAGTTAATCATGCTGGTGGGTAATCATACAAAGAGAAATTATAAAAGAGTATTAAATACTAGATATTAAATAGGATATAAATTAATGGATATCACGTAATAATATTTATGACATACTTCGTATTATTAATTTTGTCATTGTTATCTTTTTTTTGTTTTTGGTTTTTTAACTCCTTACCAGGTTACCTTAGGCCTCACCGTATTTGTACGAGTGGTTCCCAAAACTTGGGGGTCAGCAGCAGCAGGAGGAGGAGGAGGAGCGCAGGAAGAAGCGACCCAGTGAAAATGCGGCCACACTTCTTAGCAGCGAATCGTTGCTTACTTCGTCTTCCAGCTCTGTTGCGACCGTGCAGCTACGTTCTCCTTTCTCCGGCTCGTTCTATTCTTCTCCGAAAATCCGATCCTCAGGTTCTCTCTCAAAACGCCTTCTTCCCCTCGCGTTTTGTTCGCAATTTTTGTGTCCGCGCCACCAATGTCAACGACGCTGGTTCTATCGATTCCCCTCTCATGCAGTCCATGGAAAAGAAGGTTATTTTTCATTATTGTTTCATAATTTTCTTTCTTTTCATCATTACATGCATACTCACAAAAAATTTCTGGTCAAAAATCTTAATTCATGTTTTTACATGATACTATTCATATTTTTTATGGATGAGAGGTTAATCCAGGCGTCAGTTCTCTAGCTTATACGTTGTTAGATAGTCAGTTTTATTGACTTACATCTGAACCTGTGTCGTGGGAATATGAAATGTAGTGCTGCATAATAGTGTAATTGGAAGGGAGGGAGAATGACTGTGTGAGTGTCTGGTTCCCAAATAGCCAAATCAGTTAAGTCGGCGATTGCAATTTTCAAATGGTAAGCTATGCTATTAGAAACCTCAAATGGTGCTAGTAGTCGTTAGCCTTTCTGTTGGTAGGTTATGTTAGCACACTTCTTTGTTAGGAAAGTAGCTATTTGGAGTGTATCAGCATGAAAGTTGCTTACTAACTCTTGATAAGAATGCTATCTTTGTGTTCGTTATCCTTACGTTTCCTTTATAATTTTGACCTGCAATCCTCTAAGAGGATTTGTCCTCTATTTATTTATTTTACAACTTGCTCCTGAGAACGTTAGTGACAAAAAGTGACAGGTTAGTTGAATTGTTTCTTTTTTCAATTGTAAACTTAATTCAACAGATCAAGGATCATCTCAACGCAGAATCAGTCTCTGTAAAAGATGCTTATGGTGATGGTCGACATGTTAGGTGAGCTTCAATGTTTGTCTTACTGTTTAGATTAAGTTTGGGTTCATCGTGACTGCTGTCAGCTTCATATGTTTATGTCTTCTAAGCTCATGTTTTAGTATAATTCTTTATTGGATAGACTGTTATGTAACATAATGTAAATCCCTAGAATACTGGCATTAGTCTAATTTGATTTAGGGAAGGGCAACACTAGCCTAGAGTGGTATAGCTATCTTGGAGTAGCATTAGCCAAGAGAGGCATTAGTTGTTTCCCTAGATTAGATTATACTAGCCCATTAATTAGATATTAATTAGGGATTGGCCTAGTGATTAGGCCCAATTACATACATTGGGTCCAATTAGTCCAATTTGAGTAAGTGTATGCGGCGAGAAAGCATAGGCGCATGTGTATTACATTTAACAATATAAATTGTACTAAGTCCCCCAATTGTACGGATGATGATTGATGATGAATGAATTCAGTTTTCAGTTCTGTTTCTCTCTTTCCTCTCGGTTCCTCTGTTTCTGATCCTTGTTCTCTCCTTCTTCCCCTCTAAACTTATTCTCTTCTACTCCTAATTCCCCTCTTATCCCAATCCTAAACCTAAACAATTAGATTTATTTTACAATTAATCTAACATAGACACAGTAGGTCCACTAGAAGTGAGCTAGAGGACTCTGAAGTGGAAAAGAACAACAAAAAAGAGTACTGTAGAAGATGCACTATGTTCCGCACTAACATTTGCAATTGACATCTGGCCGTATATAGCTTGGATAGGATTTTAACAACTAAAGGTCTTTGTTTCCTTATGTTCCAGCTTATAGGTTTTAAAATTATACGCTTCTTGTCAATGCTTTTTAATTGCATTTCATATCATTCAAAGCCGGTTTTGAGGAATTTGGGTTGTTGCTGTTCTCCTTTTTGCCACATACAAAGACTTCTCTGTTAAAAAAAATGGTGGCAAAATCCATATAGGTTCAACATTCCCAATCTAGCATCAAATATGAAACTTTTGTCTCATATTTATGGGCTTAAAAATTCTATTTGCTTTTGCACAAGTATGACACTTTCTGTGGAATGTGTGCTTTTAGTATGTTATCAGAGCATTTGTCTAGTCATTTAAATAGGATGCGATGTATTGTAATGGCAGTTAAAATTGGCACTTGGTTCTATATAACGCTGGATAGGAAGGGTATCCAATATCTGCATAGCTGTGTGGATCTTGAACTTGGGTTGTAAGGTTGTGTAATCGTGCAATCCAACCAACAGAAACTCTCTGAACTTTGTGGTTTTTTGTTGCTAATGTTCGATCAGATTTTGACACGCTTGTTTGTGACTGTTATGTAACTACATATCATTTAAATCATTCAGCTCACTGATTTTGATGCCTTGGCCAATTCCATATAAAATCTTGATCTTGACAACTATTGGCACTGATTTTTCAGTATTGAGGTTGTGTCAGCTGCGTTTGAGGGACAATCAGCAGTGAATAGGCAAAGGATGGTGTACCAGGCCATATGGGAGGAGCTTCAAAGCACAGTTCATGCAGTTGATCAGATGACCACCAGAACTCCTTCTGAAATATCTCGATGAAATGATAAAGCCTCATGCACACGCTACACCCTTATTATGAGATACTGTCGCTCATTATGGAATCTTTATGTTGCTTTTCTCTCAAAATGGCATTTTGAATCCCAAACCCAAATTATTGTTCAATACCCCAGTATGTTTATGTACAATTGTGCAAATAATGCACTTAATGAGGATAGACTTGTGGTTATTGTAACTTATTTTTGCTCTTCTTAATCCCTTAGTCATGAAAATAAAAAATGGTGTAAACTGCCATCTGGGTTTACCAAGAGATGTTTGTTTTATGAACTCAATCCTACGAAAATCTTAAACAAAATTTTGTTTTTTTAACAAAAACTATCTTGAAATATTGGCACTTATTGATGTAACAGGCATACATAAGATGCAAGCAATCTTAGGGGTTGTTTGGTAGCACAAAGATTGAACTATGGAATGGAACATGAAATGAAAAAGGTTAAAATCCCTTGTTTGGTGCACTACAAGACTAAGTGGGGTTTCCTTGGCAGAGCCACTTCCATCAATACATGAGAAAATTGGTTCCTTGTTTGGTGTACTAGAAGGGGGGTTTCCTTGTAAGATTTGAAAAATTAACGATTCTTCGTTATAATTAATGTTCTTGTGTAGTAACTAACGGACAGTTAAGATACGTAGTTGAGATATGCATGATATGCGGCCAGAACATTTGTAAATATAATGCTGTTAACGTAGGTCACGATATTCTAGGAGATTTGTAAATTTAATACTCCATTCGGTCTTAATTATAAGACTTAGTTGACTTTTTTAGAAAATATTAAAAAAGCTAATTATATTATTTTAAAGCATTAAAATTTATCATTTTTTTTTAAATTATTATATTTGACTTATGAACTCATATGCTTATATAATATAATAAAACAACAGATTATATATTAAATATCTTATTTTTCTTCTTTAATTTCTCTAAAAAATATCAATTAATTCTTATAATTAAGATAAAATGGAGTACTATTAATGTGGGTCACAATATTCAAGGAGAGTTTTACGTAACAACCTACAAGTCTTCCATTATATATTGTACGACTCATGCAGTGAAATAAATAAGTCGCTATTTCCATTCCCCGTCTGTAAAACTCCTTTATCTTGAAGGCTATTGAATGTCATTGTCCCTTGTCTGAACTACTTCACCCTGCACAGTCTATTCAAAAGAAAGAATCTTCGAAGAAAATATTATAACGTTGAAGAATATAATGAGCATACAATGCCCAAGAAAGGATGAGCTCTGGGAAAATATCTCAACATGTAACACCTTAATTTAGACCGTCTTTAGGTTATTTAACGTCCTTAAACATATTTCTATTCGCGGAATTTCGTGAATTTTAAAAACGTTTATTTCTTGCTTTCGTTTCCGATGGCACTTTTATTTCTAAAATATTATTTTGATCTTAGTAGGTTATTTGTAACC
>JBAGKO010000008.1:25023096-25046192 GCA_037177275.1 Acacia concinna
TGCAAGGAGAGGATGAATTATGCTCTATATTTGAGAGGCTTGGGTTTTGTTTCTCTCTCAGCTTGATTGGTGGCAGACTTTCTAGCGTTTACCACTTTTTCAACCATCTTACTTCCCATGACATGTGTTCTACTTTCTCCAGTACTTGATACTGATCTTTCCTTCTGGCTTCTCAACTCTTTCTGGGTTCCCTCTGATTGTTTCCTACCACGGGACACACTGCGAGATGGTGAACGTGATTGTCTGCTTGGTCTAGGAGTGGTATCACGGTTCCAAAACCCTACTACTGAAGATGTTGGATTGCTGATTCTTCCTCGAGTAGCAGATGTTGACCGATGATCTGTCCGTAGATTTGGTGGCGCCTTGTCTGGGAATTCTTCTGTAATATGAGCTGCAACACTTGACCCCACGAAAGGTGAAATACCTCGACTTTTGAGCATCCTTTGTGAGTCATTCACTTCCTGCCTTTTCTTAAGGTTCAAGGCTATGGTATCAGCATCACTGTTTTGCTTTTGGATGATAGTTTTACCATTGGAAGCAGTAGCAGCCACATGGGGTTTACTATTACTGCTGTTTTTGGTAGAGAGAATGCTTGATTCTTGTTCATTTGTCTTGTTCTTAGCAATTCTGGGTCTCTGTCTATTATGACTAGGGGTTATTGGTCTCGTAGAAAGTTTTGGTTTTGATGAATTCATATGATTTGCTCTACCTTCACTTGTCTTTGGCTTTGAGGCCTCCAAATCACTCCCTGCAAACTGAGTTTCAAAACCTCTTTCATGTCATGAACTTGATTAATATGACAATCATTTATGGAATACAAAAGGAATATTGCTTAGTTGACAATCTTTTCAATAATTCTATCTGGTAACTGAAACAATTAAGTGGTCAAAACCTTTTACACATTGTTTGTGAGTCAGCCATTTTTAGCTTATAGACCGCAAGGAAAGCTTTGGAGTATGTTGTGTTTATGCATGTGATCAAAAGGGATGATTCTAAGGGGAATTATATTGAGGGTTTGAGCTTTTTCACCATTAGGTGCACTTTTGAGACTCTCACTTTGATTATTTACTTGATAAAATGAAAAATCTCAAAACACATCAAACATTAACATGTTCAGCCTCTAGGGAGCTAGAGCTTGTTCTTTCTTTATATGCATTAAGCTTCATGATTTAGACAAAAGCTGGGAGATATAAAGGAAGAGATAAATGACATACCCTTGAAAGAGGCTGTATGATTGGTAACTCCTTTTGAACAAGAAATTGAGGATCAGGAGGAGCACCTGGTTCCATTTCTAGAGATGGAAACAGAGGAGTTGCTGGTGGTGTTTTTAACCTAGCGTTTCACATGTTAACGGGAAAATTATTTTCCTTGATTTGAAAGTGAAATTAATGCCTATAAATAGAATGAAGTCAAATTCTCACATATATTTGAGGCACTTTTCTGTCATAACACACCGAACAAATAAAACTTCATTCTTTTTAAGATTGGAATCCAGAGGGAAGAAAATAGATGGAGGACGTGTGCAGTATATACAGATAAAGGTATTCAGTTCTTGAGAGAATGTCAATATATTTGTGATGTCAGAATCGATTAACTATAATAGTAGAAATAAAGCATTGGGCTGACTTTTTGCTTCTAAGAGGTGCCTATACAAGTTATTGATCCCCAACACAGGGTGGAAGAATTTAATTTTTGTAGGGCACACAATAAAATTAATAAAATATGATCATTATTGATGAAAATGTTTATTGATATATCATTCCTAATACCATTATCCATGAAAATGTTTATCTATGCAAGAATCTCTCCTAAAACAATTCCTTTGCCTAATGCATTTCCAAAAGGAATCACAATTTTCCTGTATACATACATTTAAGGGTAAAGTAGCATCAAACACCCTAATGTTATTTCCCAATAACATTCAATACCCTAATCATATTTATGTTGCATCCAACACTCCGATGTTATTTCCCTAGTGCATTCAACACCCACTAATGTTATTTTTCAGTTACATCTAGCACCCGAACAAAATTAGGATACTGGAATCACCAAAACATCAGGGTGTTAGATGAACAATGAATTAGATTAGGGTACTGGATGCAACTGGAAAATAATATTAGGATGTCGGATGCTACTTGACCCTACATTTAAATACACACACTTGCGTATAATGTGTGTGCGCAGTCAGAAATAATGAGATATTATACTTACCAATCATAATCATTTTTGTGGTTTTCTGTGAGAAACTCATAACTAGATTCCTTCTTCCCTGAAGGAATTTTGTAAAGCGAATACTTTCCTGCAAAAAATTTGTTTGCTTTATTTCCTATATATCAAACACTATAATTCAAGCATATATTGAAGGTGGAAAGTAAAGAATGGATCAGTGCAGTGAAAAATATTTTCTTCAAGGGCTAATCAACCTATCTATATAATCATGAACACAAACATTTTTTTTTTTTTACTCTCAAAATCTACGTACTTTATGCTCTCTCATATGCTTTCTGATTGAATTTTTGCAGGAACTTATTATTCTCTCAAAAGATCACTCACTAATCTTCAAGAGCTTATGCACCTATCTCTCACATTATTGATCCTGCTACATTTTCTTACTTTGAAAATCTCTATACTTCCTACTTTCTCATAAGCTTATTGACTTGATTGTTAATGAAGTGAGTGTCACGTAATGTTCCGAAAAGATAACAGTGAAGAAGAGTAAGACACGGAGGAGGAGGAAATATGTGATTCCATTGATTGAGATTAAATGAGGCAAGGAAAGAGGCCACAGTTCCAGAAAGTTACCGTTCGAGTCATATTCGTAGTCGTTGGAGGAAACAGGACGAAGGAGGCTCAAGTTTCGGTCATTCTCATGCTTCTGCTTCTGCAAATCTTTGAAAAGGATGAGATCATCGTCCTTCTCCATCCTCCTGTGAAACGGCATCATCTTAGCCATTTTAAATCATCCCTCCCTCCTCTTCCTCCTCCTCCTCCTCCTCCTATGTTGCAGGTTTGTTGTTACAAAGCAGAGTTCTTGAGATATAAATATGGGAATCCAATGATGGGGGGTCAAAGAAAGGAAGAACAAGTGCCATTTGGAGCTTTACGAGGCCGGCTACTTCTTCCTGCTTTTGTTTTTCTTGTAATTTTATCACCAAAGGCTGATGTTGATAGGGGTTCAAGTTTTATTACTATTATATTATCCGATGAATCCCTTGATAATGATTTTCTTAATATCTTTGAGGGTGAAGTATTTATTTTTCGGTATGTATATGTTAAAGAAATTAACATATGCAAAAATGAATAATTCAAAATATTGATACTCGGAGATCCTAGTACATCTCCTTAAGCTGTTCAGCTGTCAGTGTGAGGGATGCCCCTTGAGATCATTACAAAACTCAAGAACATTCCATTGTAATAATAAAATAGCCTTTCGTGTAGGAGAAAACAATGATTACAAAACTCAAGATCATTACTTCATGATCCGTGGGCGGCAGCAGAACATGAATGGGATAGAGAATGTTAGTAACTTAGTATAGGTTATTTGAGATACGATAATACCAAGTGGACCCATCAGACCTTGGAGATATCACTACTAGTGCAAAATGGCATTTTTATTTTTATTTTTTACATTGCTTTAAAGATGTTTTTACTCTGGCTCTTCAACTAGCGTAGATATAGTCAATGTAAAAAGGTTAATACTATTCATCCAAAAAAAAAAAGAGTTTAAGACTTTCTACCCCAGTTGAAAAATTTCAGTGTGGCAAAAGGTTAATTCTACATTGATTGTTGTTAACCATTTAAGGCAATGTACAAAAAATTGCCACTAATCTCACTTTTTATAATGTTCTTGTGGCAATCGATGTAACTAAGATACAATTTTTTTTTTATTTTTTTTGCTCTAAGTATACAACTGGTATATTTGTTTTTTTTACTAGTGTGCCTATATTTGTTCTCTTTTCCTAGTGTGCCTATCAACTATTTCAAGTTTTTATTTTTCATTTTTTTCTTTCATACCGTCTGAAGCAATGTCTTTTTTTTAATCCTTTTTTTTTGGTATAAAAAGTTTTAGGCCATTTAAGGCAATGTTAGATTTAAAAGTAAAAATATTTATTTTACATCATTTCAAATTTATATATAACTATGTATATATATTATCCTTACAATTTAGAATCTATAAAATATTTCTTCTCGCCCTACAAGCATTCTAACATTGGTCAAATTAGAAATTTAGTGTTCTAAATTATAAGGAAAATTTAGGTAAAGGACCATTGAAGCCAATTAATATTAGATTGCTCCCAAAAGACTTTAGGGCAAATTGAAATTAAAATTAATGGTGATAAGACAAAAAAATACCCCTCACTTTTATGGATAGGGACGGACTCTAACGATAGGAAAAGATTGACTTTTTTTTTTTTTAAAAAAATATAAGGATATTTTTGTTTTTTCACTATAAATTTTAGTTTCAATTGAGGTTTCAGAATTTTTGAGGAAATATAATATCAATTGGCTTTTGTATTCTTTATTAAAATTTTCCCTAAAGTTTATACTTTATCCTCCAATTTAAAATTTTTTCAGCATATAATACATCCAGTTTTGGCGCATATTCACCCTGAGCGTGGCTTCATTTCGCGCCAAAATTTTCTTCCTGGTGCTGCCTCTTCCTCTAGTGGTCTTCAATGGGGTTGAGCTCTCCCCTCACTGCGGCATCTCAGATGGCAAGCTTAGGCCTTCGTCCTCCCCAGTTCTCCGAGGTTAGAACACTTGTGATGCTTGATTCTTGTTTTTCGATAATCTTGCCTGCGTTGGTCTAAAATCAAAAGACAGTTGATTTTTCTTTCCCTCTTTGTTTTTCGTGCTAACTATGATAATGGATTACGGTATAATTGTTGTCTTGTTCCTCACTCTTTACATGTGATGGATTGTTGTTGATCTCCGATATTTAGATCCGTGGGACCCGAACCTTACGTTAATTCCTTTTGGGAGCACATGTCTTGTTCGAGTTCCGAAGCTGGAATCTTAAGTTGATACAATGAAAGAGAATCTCTGGTTTTTTAAATGCCAAAGTTAAGACTTTTTTCCGGTAAAAAATATGTCTGTAAGTGGTGGATGGTATATAAATGTTGAAGGTATTAACTCTGAAATACATGAATAACGTGACAAAATAATTATGAATGTCTTTCCTCTTAACTACCAATTTACTTCTTTGTTGATGGTTTTCTGAGAAAGTCAAATATATCATAATGCTATTTCTTTTCGATGTACGCATACTGGCCCCAGTTCTTTTATATTATAAGTTCGTTAATATAATGGTCAATTTGAAGGCTATTTCACGGATGTACATGCTACAGGATGCAGCTTGGGTTCCTGCTTGGTTTCAGAATCTCAGAACAGATGGATCGTATGAATATGTAAAGGAGTCCCAAATTCATCTCAATGAAAATTTGAAGGTTGAAATGTATTCTCCTGTTTTTACTCCCTCATCTTGTTCGGTGGATTTAAATAATGGATCTTTTGATTTCATATTTGGTGTCTTTTTTGTCTGAAAATGATGTAGGATCTGGAAGTTTCCCAAGAAAATTTTGGTGAGGGTAAAGACATTAATGCACAGTCAAGGGAACAATGTGGGTACAAAAGCTGCCATTTGTTCTTCTCCGGAGAAGATAATTCCCCAGCTAGTGTTGCTTTATCTCCAGGAAATGTAAGTTTGTTTAGTTCTCTTGTTCTTTTATTTTATTTTTTTCTTGGGAATATGTGGTAAAGCTACGGATCTTAAGTGGCGCTTCCTTCCAACATTTACGTTCGTGTCTAATCTTCTGGTGTCAATAGTAATGGGAATCAACTTATATATATCTTGTTGGTGAAGACTATTTAAATAAATGAAAAAATAACTTCCTTTCTGTCTATCCTCCTTCAACATTTTGTGACTGATAATAACTCTTCTTTGTTGTTTATTTAGAAGAGTTGCCTCTTGTTAATTGTATTCGAAGTATAAACCGATATAGTAATAAATATCTGTGCATGCATTTGCTACTTACCTCAATTTGCTGGAACTACCAAAAACTTTAAACTATTAGAAGAAAGAAATAAGAGGGATTCTAAATGTAGCCTTTGTAATGTGTCTGAAATTAATATTACTGTGGAATCTAAACTCACCTACCTTAGGAAGATTATCCTGTTCTTTTAAATTGATTTATCAGCTCCCAGTATATTACTGTATACAGGGACCTAAACAAACTTATTTGAAAAAATTATGCTTATGAAATATGTTAATACATCTGATTTCCAGTAACTCGAAAATTGGTTGTGCTGTTATATCTTAAAGTTAAAATTCAACACCAAGGTTTGTTTCATCTATAACTATTTCGCAGGAACAGGTATTACGCTTTAGTCTGCGCCTTTCAGATGGCGATTCACTGTTTTCACCAACCCAGGGTTTGAATGCATCTAATAATTTAGTTGCATCAAATAAAGTGCTGCCAATGCAACCAGTTAAAAATTCTGTTGATTTTGGAGAGAACCTGCCTTCCGTGATGGGTAAACGTGCTTCTGAACAGAATGTTTTGCCTAATTCCATTCCTGAAACAGTGAAAATGGATGATCCAAAATGTCCTTCCGAAAACATTGATTCGGGTAGAAAACAGAAAGAAAAATCCAGTGTCACAAGCTTAAAAAATGCTGATATCAGTAATGCAGTCGAACTTTCTATAGCAGCATCCGAGGCATTGATCATACATGAATTAGTAAAGAAGGAATCAGTTTCACAAACATATCCTGCTGAAGCTGTCCTTGAAGTGGCCCTCCGTGTGAAGCAGGCTAGGCTTGAGGGCGTGGAAGATGGCTTCTTTTCTTCACAGGAGGAATCTGATTGGAGTGATTCTCTTTCTGATTTGAATGATGTTAATATGTAAGATGCATATGAAGATGTGGGGTTACCTTCTGGCATCTTCCTTGAGGAACATCAGAGTTCAGCCATGGCTCAAGTAGAAGAAGCCTCTGACGCTGGAAAATATCATGGTTGTGTTGATGAACTCAGAGAGCATATGTCTCAGTCTGTTGATTTAGATGACGATTCAGCAAAGAAACTATTAGAAGCCACTGCAGAGATCGAGGTGCAGCAAAAAGAAGACTCACCTGTACATTCTCTATGTTGTGAAAGGGATAAGCATTATGATGACCCTGGTTTGGGTCAAATTTATCATCATTTTGTACAGCAGACTTCCAATATTTCTACCCTAAACCAGGTAATTAAGCATCCTAGTATTTGCCTTCCGGGCCATCTCTCCTGGGAAAAAAAAAATCAGATGTTTAGTCTTTAAAAGTGCAACCATATAACACATCTTGTTTAACCATTGCATTTCACCCGTGACAAGTGAATTTGGGGGGAAAAAAATCAAACAAAGTAGATGTCAGCATGGAGATACAAACCTGTTCTTTCCCGATTGTGGTGGATATCATCTCTCTATTTTCATTTCATGGTGAACAGAGTATTATAGCACTATTATAGGATCAATTTTTATCGTCATTAATTTAATTTAATAACTGCTACTCTGATTATGACTATTCAGGATGTTGATCCAGCTGATTTAACTTCAAACAGACTCCAAAACATGGTCAACGCTCCAGTTGTTGGAAATACCAGTAAGTTTTAGGTACTTGTTTATATTATCCTATAACTATTCTGCCTTCACAACTTATTATCATATATTTTCTGTTGTAAAATTATTCAGAAAAAAATAGTTTGGCAAGTTACTTGGTTCCAGACAGATTTAAAAGCCGCTGGTTAGGTGGTTGGACAACTGAGGTATGTGTTTCTTCTGTTTCATTCATTCTTCCTTTCTGAGTCACACCAGTTTGGTCTTTTATCTTATGATATGCTATTGAAACAATTCTGGCGAGTTTTGACTGACACCATTGATTTCTCTCCATGCCTTTTTCCTCCTGACAAAAATAAGTTGCCATGGGATCTAAAATTTCATATTGCCTTTTAGACTTTACAAGTTTTCTACTATTACTAGCTCGTGCAATGGTGGATGTGTTGACTAATCCAAAAATTCACGTAGCTAAAAGGGAAACTTGGTTTTGATGGAAGCGGTGATTTGTCATGGTTTGTATGCCATTACTTATAAAAACAGTGGCTTCTAGGATTTTGTTCTACAAGGAACTCGCAACTAACTCTTTTGGAGAACTATGCTAGGAAAAATTTACATTGTTCTTTTCACTTGTAGTGTATCATAAATCATGATTCACCATCGCATTGTACGGATGCTGAAGTTGTTAGCACTTGCCTATTTCTTAGTCCTTCCACCGTTTCCTTATCAGATGCTCAAACCATGATGAAATTCTAGCTTGTCATATTGATTCTATACTTTTTCTTATCATCGTTTTCCTTCATTTACTAGCAGTCTGCTCAATGGGTTGAATTTGACTGATGTACTTTACACTGAAATATATGCTTTCAGAGTGTGGGCTATTTCTTCCATGTTTTAAAATTTCTAATATGTGTCTCTAGCATATGCATACGTTAATATGGATTTAGCGTCTTGATACTTATATTGTTCTTTGATGGCTGTTGCCTTGTTTTTCTCCTGCTTGGAAGGAATTGGATTCATCCCGTTGCAACCCGAAAAATGCAGAACGTACTTCTAAGTTTTTCATCAGAGAGACGAGCTTTCTTTCAGAATCTGCTGATGTTCCAGATGAGAACTCATGTGTCCAAAAACATGACTCTAAGTGTGGAATTGGTTCTCAGTCAAGCATACCTTCTGAAACCTTGCACAAAGCTGATGAGGCAATATTTTATTCTCAAAATGTGACCCAATGCTCTAATATATCACTGGATGATCCTCTTTGTTCAGTTGTTCCATGTAGCATTCCTTCAGAACTGACCAATTCCAACCCTCAGAGTCAGGATATTGATAATGACGTAAATGTCCCCGCCATTCCTGAATTTGAAGTTGACAATTGTCAGAGGACCCAGGATGATAATGTGGTATCGGAAAATAGAGGAAAAAAAATCATGTTTTCATCAGATGGAGAAGATATTCCAGCCACTATCGCAAATATGGTTCAACAAACGCCTCAGATGCTGACGAGTGTTGCTCAGACTTGTCGGAAACAGTTGAGGTCTCTTAAGGCTTATAGTATGATTATCTCTAGCCAATCTATTGTCCAAAAATGCAACCAGGCACTACTTTCAACTAATCAGGGGGTGGATGTTGCTGGACTTTCGGATAAAAAGAGTTCGAAGGGTCTCTCTGCATCCAAGTTCACAGATGGAAGCAAAATTATGCAAAATCATGAACTCCTTGATCATCACAAGTCAAATATAGAAATGAGATATGAGAAGAGAACCAATGATTTAAAAGCAGCAGACAAGAGCAGCATGCCAGTGGAATCATCTGAAGAGAGGGCATCGACTCCAATTCCAAATGATAAGATAAAGCACTCCTTGCTGGGTCCGGAGATTGTTAGGAATGATATCAAGGAGGAGAAACACCCAAACAAGCATGTACCGTCGAAGTCTTTCGATCAACATCAACAAAACAACCTTCGTAAGTTACAAGCTGAGTGCAATGAATTCCATGATGGACGTGTCGGAGTTAAAAAGCAAGTACGTTTTTCGGAGGATGAGGAGCGGATTCATCTGAAAAGGACTCTCTTGAAGTTGTATTCTTCGTATAAGAAAAGTAAACTCTTTTATGTATTGACTGTGTGATTTACCTTTGTGTTTCACAAAATGGGTGTGTGGGAGATTACTTGATTTTGCGCTCCAATAATGTAGGCCCGTCTGTCAGAGAAAAAAGAAGAAAAGCTTCCAAGTCATTGACAAATTTTGTGCCTCATATGAAACATTCTCTAACAAATTATGGCAGCAAGGTAAGGACGAAATATATATTTCTAGGCACAGAATTCCTGCTCACTGGATTATCTAGTCAGAAGGAAAAAGACGTGGAAGCACTTATAAGAAATTCTGGTGGGGTAGTTCTTTCTGACATTCCCTCCCGTCCAATTTCGAGGAGGAAGGGAAGTTCTACGTTCTCTCGCCTACAACTTCCTGTTATTCTTTGTCTGGAAAAGGTTTGTTTTCAATCATCATCAACCATTGTTTTGTCTCTTTTTCTTAATTTTATTTCGAAATTAGTAGCTCCGCAATCATTAATAATGTTATCCATCTAAATACCAAATATAACTCCTGAATAAGATTAAGTTCCTTATATCCATTTCGTAAGATTCTCCAATTACATGTGATCATATGTTCTATTTATTGTATTTGAGCTTATAATTAAATGATCATAATTTATAAATATGACACATGGTCATATATGATTAGAAAACTTAACCTAATGGATATAAAGAACTTGATATAAGTATTTTCTATTCCTAAATTCTCTTGTGGGGCCAGACATAATTTGGTGTCTAGTTCTGAAATTTCAAAAACAAAAATTGCGGTAAGAAAATGTGGAATTGTTCATAGTATTTCATCTTTATAAAAGGTCTTTCCTTAACTTTCTGTGTTTACGACATCTTATGTCTGAGCTACCCTGTTGTGTCGTTCTATTATAGCTTTCGGTAGTGATCTTGTTATGCTGTTGTGATATGTTTTTGTGCTCTTTGACCTTGTAATGTTTTCAGCTATTCGCTATTCCCTTGCATCGCACCCAAGAATAGGCATGAAATCGTAGATATGAATGAGAAGGAAACTATTTTAGAAGAAGCCGATGAAGAGTGTCATAGTTATTGCTTCTTTTTTTTTCTTTTTTTTTGCATCTGCCATATAATATTTTCCTTGTTATTTGTCTCAGCTGCAAACCGCCAAATTCTTGTATGGATGTGCTGCTGGAGCCGCAATACTAAGAGTTGATTGGCTTACTGATAGTATTGCTGCTGGAACTATTGTACAGCCTGAGAAGTGAGTTATGGTTTCCCCTACTCCTGCTTTTGAAATCTGCGCACTATTTTCTTATTTTATTTTATTTTTTGGGGGTGTGTGTGTGGGGGGGGGGGGGTGTGTATGGGTTCCCAAATCTCATTGTTAATTATATATTTATCCTTAACTTTGAACAGCTTAGATTTTAATACCACCAGAAGATTTTTGAATAATCTGTATTTCATATCACATTGTGAACTTTAACAGTTTAGATTGTAAATTTCAATGGATTTTCCCCAATGCTTGACAAGTTGACAAAATTTCAATGGAATCTCCTATCTCGATTATCTATCTTCTCAATAATATCCAATTAATTGCTTTTAATATATATCGTTAGATACATGGTTCTTCCAAATCGGAATGACATTAAGTTGACCATAACAAGAAAGCTAGTTCGTCATAATAACCAAAAGCCAATTTTTGAGAGAGTAGGGTTCATGCTACATGGCAAGCATAGTTTCTGCGCCAAATTGGCGATTATTATCAAGGTAATGATCTTTTTCCTCCAGTCATGGTCTTAGAGTTAGAAGACTAACTTGACGACACGGCTATTTTTGCCTTCACCATGTTGTTTTTCTATTGTAGAACTATGATCGACTCAACCATATGCTCTTGTATTGTTTTTTAGTATCTTGTTATTTTACTATTCTTTTTTCAAATATATGTCATGTGTCATGTCCAGAGCCTCTGCTTGGAGAAGGGATTCTAGTTAAATCCAATACGAAACCATAAAATTATATATCAGTTTCTTTCTGCTATCATTACACCTCTGGATTGCTCATTTCTGAAATTTAGGTGCTTAATGATAACTGATGTCGGAGGTAATACCCCATGAAATCATAATAAATTTCTTGAATTACTGTAGTTGCTGAGATACACAAACAAAGATTGCAATACCAATTTATCATGTATATCTTCTAGTTGGCTAGTTTTATAACTTGAGACTGCAAGATGATATCCGCACACAACTGGAATTTGTTGCATGTTAAAATGCTTCCATGGCCATCTTCTAGTTAGCTAGCTGTACAAAAATGTTCTTCCATGACTTTCTTCTATATTAATTAATACCTGCTCGTTTTTTTTTAACAAAAATAAAATATCTGCCCTTTTGTTGCCCAGCATGGTGGTGGACAGGTATTCAAAGCCCTTCAATGGTTAGTTAGGAGCATTGATAAACAAAGGATTTCTGTGGGAGCTATTATCGCAGAGGATGAACCTTCTACATCACGTCACTTGAAATCATGTGCCCTGGAGAAGGGGATTCCTATTATGGTAAGAAACTAAGAATATAGTTTAGTTTTTACTATCACTTTAATGCTGACTAGAAATTATATAGTTTTCAGTACCCTACAGGAGTGATGTTATGTGAGATTAGAGGAGAAAATAATCACTCAGATCATAAATAAATGATCAAGGATGATGCAAAATTGTCACAAATTTGTAATAAACATTAATTTTTCCATTAATGGCCTTTGCATTAATATTGAGCATGGATTTGTGATCTTATGGTTGATTAACTGTTTATTCCTTCCATTTTCCTTTTGCATTAGGCCACTCCTCTCACTTGATAGGCTTTATATTAAAAGGACAGATCAATTGACTCTGGCATAAAATCTAACTTTTGTTGTTTTTTACTTCTCACCATTTTATCATTGGAGGTGATTTTCATTGATCCCATCACTGAATTAGAAGATAATATCAATTGATCTCGCATGCAAGAAGTTCATTATACATTATGTTTCTGTTTTTAGTACCAAATATATAAGATTATGTTAACGTAAATTTTGTGAACATAATACTCGAATATGACATTTAATCTTGGTGTGGATTTAGTGAAAACAAAACCTTTACAAAGTTATTATTGTCTCGGTGTCAAGTGATCCCTCCCCTCTCTTTATATGTGCATGTGTGCATGTACTTTTTGATATTTGCATACATACATGCATATGAAACTAACTTGATTTCCTTTACAGCCTTTAGGTTGGATCATTAAGACCTTATATTCAGGGGAACTACTTCCTTTCACTGAAAAAAATCGCCCATCTCTATTGCCAAGTGCTAATGTCCTAGAAGTTCCAGATTCTATGGATACGAATGAAGAAGTATGATATTCTTTCTGCAGCAGCAATTTACTAGGTAACATTTTTCCCCGAGTGATGATTCTGTTAAACCATGATTTGGTTCATACAAAGTTCTTATTTATATCTGTTTTTCCTTTTTAATTGTGGCAGATTTTTCAGATATGAAACTAGTGGTGATTGTTGAGTACACTTCAAAGCGGTATGTTGATCTCATCTCTCCTCCTCCTACCCTTGCAGTTTAACTTATCATATCTTCAAAACTCACTCCTCAACAAGTTGTCAAATACAGAGAAAATCTAACTATATGTATGGGGTATGAAATCATTTTACAAAACCAAGTGCTTTACCACTAAGCCAAAAGTTACAACTGTTAGTTAAGTTACAATGTTTCTCTCTTCTCCAGTGTCACCTTGAACCTGTGACATATTGAAGAAACCATTTCTCTCAAACCAACAGAGTTGGTGGTTCTAGCCAACCTCCAATCAGCCAACAATTTCTGGAGCTACAACGAACTTTGATCAGTAATTGTCTTTTAATTTCCCTTTAAAATAGTGGCACACATCACAGCTCTTCCAAATTCCAATAGCATCTTATCTACTCAAAGAAGCGAGAACTTCGCCAATTAGGTTTTGGAAGAAAGCATAGAGTGCACCCAATGATAATATGGATTTTTCTCAAAAAAAAAAAAAAAAAGTCTGGCTCAAACTGGTTTGAAACTTCTGCTAAGCAAATAATGGTTGCTTTAGTTGATACAAAGTTACTAACTATTACAAGATAATAACAAATAGATGCATCCATCAATAGGTGTTCATCATAGTGGAAAGGGCTATAACCCTCAAGCACCCAACTTGGCAGAAATGTGAATTAGCTGGGATCCAATGTAGTTTCAAATACCAGATGTTGTCACCAGTAGTAGGGAAAAAGATGCGTCCAAGTAGGAGCCTCACCATACTGAAGCTTTACCCTTTCTTCACCTTGTTATGGTATATAAACTTCATAATTGTGGCATCTGTGTCAAGTTCATAAAATTCTATGTTTCCAGATGCGAAAGAATTGTCCTCCCTTTCTTGAATTGTATTCACAAGTGGAAAGAATTTTGCTCAGTTAATTTTGAGCAACAAGCAATGCTGGCAGTTTCATCAATCCAAACCAAGAAGTCGCAGCATTTCTTCCATGAAAATATGGGATAGGACCTACATGGTAATCTTTAAAAAATTCTATCTACCCCTTTAATTGGCTCAAAGTATTTTTGGTGGCAATATGGCCTACCAACTACCTTATGGTGTTGATTTTGATGAATATAAACTTCTTAATATCATTCTTGCAGTAAAAACTTAGCTGGAGAGACAGACTCAATGGATAGCAGATGGATTCTCAGTCCAGTGATGGGTTTATCCCACAATTTTGGCCTTCCCATCTGCCCCTTTTATATGGTTAGTGAAGAGAAACGGTATTGTTTCTTTTCAGCTTGAGTTTAATATCTGAGGAGCATCGTGAATTAAAATCACTCCTTCCAATACTTTTTATAAGATACAAATAATCAAATTACGTAAATAAAACAAAAATTAGTTGAACTTGGTAAAAAAAAACAATAAATATGTAAAAACTGTAGGTTTTTTTTTTTCAAAAATACATTTATTATTTACTTTGTGTTGGGGGGGGGGGTTTAATGTTGTAGGACTAACTAATAATTAAGGATGACAAATTTTTTTTTTAAAAAATTATGCTGAAAATTTCAGACAAATTATTAATTAGTGTCTCTTATAAAAAAATAACAAGTTATCCCTAACAAATTCTCTTAAATATAGGATGGAAGGGAGGATGTGCCTTAAAAATGCACAGACAATGGATAGCTCGACCGGAAGAAATGCCTTTATTTTACAAACTGATGTAACATTGCGGAGATCGTTATGCTTAATAGGTATGTTCCATGGAATATTACATATTACATATATTCTAAATGATGTACAAGTTATGTTGAGGAATTTTGTGAGCTACAATTTCATTTCATAATGTGAAATTATGTTTTCATCAAAACACTGTAGACTTATTTGAAATTTTCCTAGTAGATCTGAAGTCCCGAGTACCATATCATATCACATTAATACGAGGTGCTTCTTATTAAATAAAGGGAGAATTTTAAAAAAAGACATTGGAAATAAAGAAAAGATAATTCAGTATAGTGAAATCTGAAAATTTCAAATCAGTCTGTTTTGTACTTTTTTTTGGGTAATTACAAAAATGCTACTGAATTTTTCACAACACCAGTTTCATAATTCACAACATGAGTTTCGTAATTTACAACACCAGATACTACGTATTTACAACTCATAGTGTAAATACGTAGTATCTGGTGTTGTTAATTTAGATACCCGTGTTGTGAATTGTGAAACTTGTGTTGTGAAAAATTCAGTGGCATTTTCGTAATTACCTAAAAAAAAGTACAAAATAGACTGATTTGGGAGATTCAGATTTCGTTATATTGAATTGTCTTTTCCCTATTTCACTTGTCTTTTTTTTGGAATTTTCCCTTAAATAAATGCTTCTTTATTTTTTTACTGATATTAAATAAATGGGAAAATGACACTTAAATTCCATTTGAATTTTCAAAACCCAAAAAGGTCTATTAGCATTTTTAAAAGACATCAAAGTACCATGGACTAAATTGAGTTTTTTTTTTAAAGTTTTTTTGAAGTGAAAAGTGGTACGGAAAGTACTGAATTCTATTACTCTTGTAGTGAAAAATTCTCATCTCTCCTATGTTTTCTAAATTTTGTGAAGTGAAAAGTGTTCCACAAAATAGTGAATTATATTACTCTTATGGGTAATCTCATTACTCAACTTGTGAAATACACAAACTAGCATGTTCTCTCTCCTCTGTCACTATGCGTCAATGTCAGTGTTAGTGTCAGATGAATAGTGTTGTCAGGTGGAGAGAGAAAAATAGATATTAGAAGATTGTAACGAATTCTATTACTCTTATGGGTAATCCCATTACTCTTATGAAGAAAATTAAGTTACTGTTCATATCCGATTTTTGAAAACTCAAATTCCTCCCTTAAGTTCTTGAAATTCTAACAGATTTTCTGAAATTTTAAAAGTTTAAGAGGTATTTAAATAGAATTTTTCGGCCTTTTATTTAAAATTATTTTTCACGAGGCAACGTACTGTCGATGACAGTTGTGAAGAAAAAAGATTCATTTAATGCTGGTGGTCTGCTGATAATGGATAGAAAAAAATAGGTAAAATTGTAACTTGGGCCCAAGAAAATATGCTCCCTCAGTGTCTTTAATAGGAGACGAATTTAATTAATTTGATTATATTAAAGAAGCTGGTTAATTACTTAATTTAATATATATTTTTTAAAACACTTTATTTTATCTTCATTAATTTTTTTTATTTTATTACTTCTTTAATTATTGTTAAGAGAATATTAATAGATATAAATTATTAAAAGATTTATAAATATAAAAATTGTTCTATATTTAAAATTAAGATTAACTCCTTTTACATTAAAAATAAGGAGTTTGTGTGTACATTATATAAATTCATGCACGCTTGCTCACAAAATAATTAAAAGGTATTTGTCGGCCACAAAATCATATGTTCATGGGTTCCATCATTTCAAGCTTCCGATGTCAATCAGGTTCACTAAATTTTACCCAAAAAAAAAAAAGACTTAGGAGAATTCCAAAAACAAAAAAAAAGAAAATAGAAAAATTTTAGTTTTAAACAACGAAATATAAAATTTTAATTCAGTTATTTTATTTTATTTTATTTTATAAAATTAGGAAAATGTCACTGAATTTTTTTATTGTTATTAATTAAGATGCTCTTATTATAAATTAAGATACTCTTATTATTAAAATCTAATGGTTTTTTGTAATTTCACACAAAAAAAGTATAAACTGATTGAATTATAATTTTCCGTTGTTCGGAATTAAAATTTCTTTATTTATTTATTTATGTTTAATTTGCCCAAAAAGAATTCCATGTAAATGGTGATGGATAATATATCGCCAGAATGAGAAAAAGGCATCTATTATGTCTTGTGGCCCGCATTTTACGGAAATATTATTGTAACAAATGCAAGTTGGTACAATACTGAAAATAGTCCACTGATGCTATACGGTTCCATTATATTGATGAGAGGAAGAAAAATGGTAATGAGTGAGAGAACTAGCAAGAGAGAGGGTGAGCACCCAGGTAACCTGGTCAACCAAGAATCCCCTGTTGAGGATGGAAGGGAACCGAATACGGAGGACAATGATCTTCTGCAAAGGACCACTAAGAAGCTAAATGAGCAGAATACAAAAGACCAAGGAAAGAAGCCGCAGGAGCAGAGTACAAAATGAAGGGAAGACGGGGCTCCAGATCTCACAATGGAGGATGCGAATACCCCAACGAATCAATCAAACTCTGATTCAAATCATGGGGCAAAGCTGACAAGTAAAATTAAGAAACCAATTTCCTATAAGGCAAAACTAATAGGGGAGGAAGTAATGGCCGTTGACAAGAGCCTTGACGAACAAATGTTTGAATGGCTACGGGAAGAGAAGGAAAATATGCCGGATCTTTCAGAGGAACAGAAGAGCATATTGAACTCACTTCCATGTTTACGAATGCCTGATGATAAAATGCGAGAACTATGCAGACAATGGAAGGATGCAATTATTCTAACATTGCTGGGCAAATAGACAAACTTAAACATGATGAAAGACAAAGTTAAGTGGCTTTTACGGTCTGAAAATTTTGAGTTCATTGACCTCCCAAATAACTATTTTGTTTTCAGATCAGTGGACAAGACCTTGTGCATGAAACTTCTGTTTGATGGACCATGGCTTATTCAAGGTCATTATTTAGCTGTTCAGAGATTGAGTCCTAATTTTAACCCTTATTGCAACAAGGTGAGGAAGGTTGCTGTATGGATTAGGATTCCAACTCTTTTGATGCATATCTATTCAGAAGAGTGTATGCTGAAAATAGGGAACCTTGTTGGTCGTGCTCTGAAAGTGGACCTTAACACTCTAGCCCAGAAGGACAATAGCAGACATATTGTTGAAAGAGGAAAATTTGCTAGAGTCAGTGTTGAAGTAGACCTCAATAAGTAGCTTTAGTCACGTTTCTCACTTTGAAATAAAATTTACACGATTGAATATAAAGGCCTGGATGCTATATGTTTCAATTGTGGAGTTTATGGGCATACACAAGACACATGCCAGTTTAAAACCCAGAATCTGGTACCAACAACGGCTAACTTGTCACCGAAGGATCAAACGCCAGCGATGGGGAAGAAGAAAGAGGAAATACAGCACCCCTCATGAGTGTACCTGGTATCTCGGCTGAAGAGTCGTACGGTGATTGGATGAAGGTCAAGTCCAGAACCAAAAATTGGTCTTCGAAATTAGATAGGGAAAGAAAGCAGCAACCGAATTTGACCAATAATGTCAAATCAACCGGAAAAGACGCTGAAAAAAAAAGAAGCAAGGATTGCGTTTCCAGGTGTTGCGAGAAATGAGATCATCGTCTACCTTAAGCCCTAAAGAAAACTCTCACACGGAAAAGGCTCCTAGTCAGCAATGGAGGATGAAGAATGACTTTGTTTTCTTGGAAAATATAGGGGAGCAGATGGTGACAGCTAATGGAGTGGGTAGACCAGAAAATTTTGTTTTTGGGGAAACAAGTTGAGTTAAAGAAGGTAATCATAAGAGAGAGAAATGAGGAAAGGGGAGATGAAGACAAATAATAACAGCCTGACACGAAGTAAAAAGGAGCTGAAGCAAGTCGATTCAGATAATGATAATCAAGGTGGACCGAATGTTTTAAGCCACAAAAGTCCAGGAAAAAAGAGGGCCGTAAATAAAAAAAGAGGAACATTTTCAAGGCCCAAAAACTTGTCCCCCATTCTCAAAAGAAAGATATTGGGCTGAAATCACCAACTTATCTTTGGATCCATTTCTGCTGGGCCACTGGACTTTAATAAAACAAATGTGGAGCCTATTAACTACAATGCTGAAGCTCGGGCTGTTGGAGAGCAAGATGGGGCACCGATTTTAGTGAGCCAGCAGGGGAGGAGGGAAGATTCAATTGTTCTGCCAGCACCACCTGATCCAGCACGCAGCCAACCGAAGATCAATGAAGGAAACGAACAAGTTGAACCAACTGACATGTGGTACGAAACTATGGATGATGTAAAGGAAGTTGCTTAGCATGAAGATGTTTCCATGGTGCACTATGTACCTGGGCAGTAAGTTATCCTGATAATTCCTTGTCTCCTTTTAATTTATTATTATGAATTGCCTATTTTAGAATTGCAAAGGCGCAGCCTCCAAATCTTTTCCTCGCCGTCTTAATGATGTGATAAGAAATAAAAATGTGAAGATTTTAATTCTATGCGAGACTCATGTGAGTGGTCAAAAGGCTGACGGTGTTGTGAGACGTCTTAGCTTTAACACTTGGTTGAGATTAGAAGCCACATGATATGTGGGTGGAATTTGGGTTTTATGGAATGAAGAGGAAGTTAATGTCCAATATGTTACTTCTACTACTCAAATAATTCATGCAAGAGTTCACATGGTCAACAGTGATGTCAAGTTCTTGTTATCATGCATTTATGCTGAACCTGATCGTCTGCTTCGCCAGCAACTATGGGGAGACCTCGCAGCTATGAATTCTTCTGTTAGAGAGGCCTAGATTGCAATGGGGTATTTTAATGCTTATTTATCTGCAGATGATAAGCGGGGAGAAGCAGGGTCGAGCTACCTATCTATACGTCAATTTAGTTATTGTATTGCAGATTCTCAGCTTATGGCCCTTGATTTTGTAGGAGAAAGATTTACCTGGGAAAGAGGAACTCTAAAGGAGAGAATTGACTGGGCTTTCATTAATTCGGATTGGAACCACTTGTATCCTCTAACCAAAGTTCATCATCTAAATAAATTTGGCTCCGACCATCGGCCAATTCTAGTCTGTAGCACTCCAAAGACCTTTGATCATAGAACTAGACCGCCCTTTTGATGCCAAGCGGCATGGTTTTTGGAGGATGGCTTCGAGGATATCATAAGGAAAAGCTGGAGTAAGGATCAGTAGACTGACAAAGTTACATCTTTTGCTAGAGAGGCTGGAGAATGGAACATGACTTCAGTGGGAAACATCAGTGGGAAGAAGAGAAGTATCCTCAACAGAATTAATGGAGTTGAACAGTCTAGGCAGAGGAGAGACAACTAATATTTAGTTCAGACTGAGATAGAATTGTGGAAGGAATACAACAAAGTTCTCGCTCAGGAGGAATTATTATGGTACCAGAAATCAAGATGTAACTGGTTAAAATGGGGGGATAGAAATAGTAAATTTTTCCATTCTGCTACCGTGATACGAAGAAGGAAAAACAGAATTGAAGGTTTTATAAAGGAGGATGGGACTTGGACCTTTGACCAAAATGAGATGAGAGATCTAGCCTTGGAGTATTATCAGGAGTTATTTAGCAGTGAAGCACACCCCTCTCCTTTAACTAATACTCGACAATGCTTTCCTAGTATGAATATGATAGATATAGAGTTCTTATATGCTCGAGTTATTACTGAGGAGATCAAGCTTGCAACTTTTGATTTGGGTGCCTTTAAAGCCCCAGGGCCATATGGAATTCAAGCCATATTTTATCAAGAGTATTGGCGCCTAGTAGGCAGTTCTATATGTAACATGGTTCGATCCTATTTTGAGGAGCCCATTAGAGTGACAGAGGTGAATAATACTAACATTGTTCTAATTCCCAAGACAGACAGCCCACAGACAATTAAGGAGTTCAGACCGATTTCTCTCTGTAATGTAAGCTACAAGATCATCACTAAGATTATTGCCCAGCGCTTAAGAACCATTATGGGGAAGGTTGTTGGTCACCACCAGTGTAGCTTCATTGCAGGGCGTCAGAGTAGTGACAACATCGTTGTTGCTCAAGAGATTATTCATTCCATGAAGCTGAAAAAGGGCACGAAAGGATGGATGGCTGTTAAGGTAGATTTGGAGAAAGCCTATGATCGATTAGAATGGTCTTTTATTAATGAAACTCTCAAATTGTTGGGGATTGAGGACGGCCTTTGTGCGGTTATCATGGCTTGTATTACGACACCCTCCTTCCAAGTGTTATGGAATGGAGAGGCAACCTCCTCTTTCAAGTCCACAAGGGGGATTAGGCAAGGCGACCCAATCTCTCCTTACATCTTTACCTTATGTATGGAGAGATTAAGTCACATTATCCTTGATGCTGTTGAGGAAGGTTTATGGAAGCCGTTTCAAGTCAGAAGAAGAGGGCCGAAGGTATCTCATCTATTTTTTACAGATGATCTTATCCTATTCAGGGAGGCATCTGCTGCCCAGGTAGAAGGGATGATGGAATGTATTCAAAGCTTTTGTAGAGCTTCCGGACAGAAGATGAATAAAGGTAAAACCAAGGTGTGTTTTTCCAGGAACGTTCACTCGTCCAGAGCTATCGACCTAAGCAGGAAAATGGGTGTGGGTCTTACTAGTGATCTGGGAAAGTATCTGGGGATTCCATTGATTCATAAAAGGATATCGAATGCTACCTTCGCTCCAATTCGGGAAAGAACAACCAAAAGCCTAGCAGGATGGAAACAGGGGAGCTTAAATTTAGCAGGTAGAGCTACTCTTATTAAGGCCGTCTTGTCAGCCCTTCCATCCTATCACATGCAAACTATGTTGCTTCCGAAAGGAATCCTGAAAGAGCTTGAGAGGAAGAGTAGAAGTTTCCTCTGGGGCGATACAAATGAACAGAGGAAGGTGCATTTATTGTCTTGGGATTTTATCATAAAGAGCAAAGATAATGGTGGTCTCGGAATTAGAGATTTGGGGAAGTAGAACAAAGCTTTCTTGATGAAGCTTTGCTGGAATCTCTTAAACAATAAGGAGGCCCTCTGGGTTCAGGTCCTAAGAGCTAAATACAATTGTGGTCAAAACACTTTTCCTATAATCAGAAAAAAAAACAAGGAGCTTCCCTGACATGGAGGGGTATTTGTACTATTTGGGATAAATTCCAAATTGCACTAGGAGTGAAAATTGGTGACGGGACAGTTGCTTCCTTTTAGAGGGATAACTGGTCAGAGATAAAAAGGCCCCTAATTGAGCTCGTTCATGAATATGAAAAGTTTATTAACCTGGAGGAGAAAGTCATTGATTATGTAACATCGTGGGGTGAATGAGATAGAAACAAACTTTGTATGTGGTTCCGCCCAGATGTGGTTGATCGAATCATGCATGCACACCCACCCTGTGAGGAGAGAGGAGAAGATAAACACTATTGGCAACCTTCGTCTGATGGCTACTTTTCTGTAAAATCTGCCTATCATTTTCTTGTTGCAGGTAATCATGCAGCTGAGGAGCCCATATGGAAACTTATGTGGACATGGGCAGTACCAGAGAAGATCAAGACATTTATGTGGTTATTATTACATGGAAGAATTCACACGACGAAGCTTCGAGCAGATTGGGGGTTGGAAGAGTCTGCCATATGCCCTTTTGGATGCAACCAAGTCGAAGATCCAATGCACCTACTAAGAGATTGTATCAACACGCAGGACAGATGATTTCTATCATTAAGCCAAGTCTCTGGGACAAATTTAGGTTGTTACAAGGAAAGGAGTGGCTACACTGGAACCTGAAACATGAAGCTAGTAGAGATTTCACTAAGAAAGTTCAGTGGTCAATGCTATTCAGATACGTTTGCTAGGATATTTGGACAACCAAATGTAAGAAGGTCTTCGGAGATGAGGCAGAGGATCAAATTAAGGATGGCCAAGATAGTTTTCTCAGAGCAAGTTGGGATCAAAATCTTATCTCACAGTGTAAATTCTATGATCAACAGAGCTTTCTTGGAGGGGGCCGAAGGCATCAGAAGGAAGGATACGTAACACTGAAGGTGGATGGATCAATTCGTGACTCAGGACAGAGTGGCGTTGGAGGAGCAATCTATGGAGCTAATGGTAGATGGATATGTGGTATATGAGTAAACTAACATCGGTTCCATCTACTATTGCAGAAGTAATTGCAATATTACAGGGGCTCCAAATTTGCTGGAA
>JBAGKO010000008.1:25046292-25065547 GCA_037177275.1 Acacia concinna
GACATTATGTTTAATATTTTAATTTAGTTTTGATAACTAAAGATATTTTTTTTTAATTGTATTTGAGGAAGTCTAAATGTTATGCAACCTATAAGATAAAAGAAAAACTAATAACACAAATTGAAAAATGAAAAGTTTGAATCTCCATCTCTTAAAGATATATATAGAGAAAACTAATAATGTTATTCATATTATTTAATACTTAATTCATAATATGTGACTTTATAAAGTTATTTATTTGATTGAGATTTTGTAAACATTAATTTTTAGACTTAGTGTTTGTATTTCTGTTAAATATAGCCAATGTTTTATATTTTAATTTAGTTTTGATAATATTTATATTTTAAACTATGTGTTTTAGTGCTGAAATAGATAAGAAACAAAAGTATAACAAACAAGCTTGAAGCCTGTAGGTCAGTCTGTAGCCCATAATGAGATGTGTCGGGCATAAAAAATGAGCACATTTTTTAGACTCGGAAATGATGTTGAAAGTGATTATGTTATTGGAGAACAAAATGATAATGTTATTTGTATTGTTTAGGCTTTAATATCTAGTTTATGGTTTATAATTTGATTTCATCTCGTAAATTTTTAGATTGTGGACTTTCGTGTTTGACCTTTTAGACTTCGTATCTATATTTATTTAGCGTTTTAATTTAATTTTGATAATATTTATGTTTTAAATTTAAGTAATTTTAGACTTCAAACACATAAAAAAAAAGAAAATACATTAAACAAGCATAAAGCCAGCGGGCCGGACCGAGTCTGTTACTAAACGGGCAAAGCCTCCAAATTTTGGTACTCTTTTGAACTCAGGCCTGAGCCCGTCACTGGTTGGCCCGAATTCTTGGCTCTATATCACACTATATTCACATGTAATAAGATTCCATCCAGTCATAATTATAAGACCTAGTTTTTTTTTTAAAAAGAGATTAAAGAATCCAAAAGAGTCAACTAGGTTTTAAAATTAGGTCCGGAGGTGGTATAAATATCACAATATATTTAAATATACATATATATATATTTATGTGCGTGTGTGTATATATATGTAAGCTATATAATATGATTCCTGCCATTTTTAATCATTTCCCATCAAAAGTAACTTATAGAAAATTTTGACAAAACAAGTTTTACTTTTACATAAATAATCTATATAATCTTTATTTTAAATATAAATTAAATTATCTAATTTTATTTTTATAAAAGTATCCATTATAATCTTTAATCCAAACACACCTTATGCTTTTCGGACAAGTGACCTTCACCTCATAAGCAACGACCGCAAAAACGTCCACCCAAACATGCAATTTTTTCCAGCCATTCCCAATCGTACTTCTGGGCCTCTGAATCGCTATCCAAACACACGCTCAGTCGTCTCTCTCTCAGCTCAGCTCACTCAAGTTTGCTAGCCTCAAGCCCTCAAGTCCAAAAGACCAAAACCAATCCTCACCCATTCACCATTCACCATTCACCATTCACGTAGCCGTGACGCCGTCGGAGTTCGGACTCAGTGTTTCAGTTTCAGGCTCGCCGTCGTCGCTGCTCGGTCACGCCCTGACGCCCACGGTCAATCTCTCACTCTCACACTCAGGCGGCATCATCGAGTGAGTCCAGATCCAGCGCATCTCCATTCTTCGATCAGATCTCCTCCCCTCTAGCTCGATTCAATCTCTCGGCACTGATAGCCTTTCCCATTCTCTTCAGTTTTGTGTTTTCTTTTATTGTGCTGAACTCTGAACATGATGATGCATGTTTTCTTTTTCTCAAATCTCTGTTTCTGTCTTGTTATTTACTGCGTGTTATTCAACATCTAATCTAATCCGAGATTATTTACTATGGAAAAATGTTAGTGAAGTTGATTAAGCTAGTGGGACAGTACGAATTGGTGGAACAATCTGAGATTCTTGTCAAGTTTAGACAAATGAATTTTAATTGCTTCAGATTGTAGATAAAAATTTAATTGCTTCAGATTGTGGATAAAATTTTAGTTGCTTCAGGTTATAGACAAATGAATTGCTTCAGTCTTTAGATAAAATTTGTCAATTACTTACTTTTCTGTCTTGTTGCAATGCTTGGTCTTGTGATATGACTAGTGAAGCACAATCAAATGTTTTTGATGATATTTAGAAGGACGGTCATGGAGAAGGAGAAGAACATGATATTATTCATATTGTTTAGCCTTATTTTGTTTATGGTATAATGGTTATGACTATATCTACTTAGTTATTTGATGGTGGACTAGACATTAGTTTTTAACTTTTTGATCTTATAATTTGTGTTTCACACTTTCATTGGTTTGTAATTTTGTTAAACATGAATAATGTCCGTTATTTTAACTTTGTATTGATAATATTTATGTTTTAACTTAGGTATTGTTGTTTTTAGAAATGAAAAAGGCATAAAAAGATGAAACATGTTAAATGGGCCCTTGCAGTCTGGCCTAAGTCAATCGGGCTGGGCCCAAGTTTTGGGGGTGTTTTTAGGAACCGAGCCTGAGTGGCCGGCCGTTTTCCCAGCTCTTCTTGAGTATGTAATTGACAACTTGAGTATAGACAAAGGCAACTTGAGTACTGCAATTAGCAATTACTTCATTTTAGAGAAGTTGACAATTTGAGTATAGACAATGACAACTTGAGTATATCAATTAGCAACTTAGGTATAGAGATAGAGTTTTGAGTTATGAAATGAATAGTAGAGTTGACAAAATCTGTAATTGTTTTGAAAAATCAATAAACAGTGACAAAATGTATAAAAAGATTGACAAAAAGTTTTGGAGGGTGACCAATAGAGTAATGTGATTAAATAAAAGAGTAATAAATGTTTTGAAATAATCAATAAACACTAATAATATGTATAAAATGATTGGCGGAATTTTGGGTTGTGATCAATTGAGTAATGTGCTTAACAAAATGAATAGTGGTGCTGACAAAATTCATAGTGGTTTTGATGAAATGAGTGCTGACAATGTGTAAAAAGATTAAGTAATGAGTTTTTTAGTCTTTTCTCCCAAATATAAAAAGCACATGTTCCTACTTAATGCCCCTTTCTATCCTTCTGAAATATTAGCAGTCCATTTTTTGTTGTGGAATTTTACATGCTGTTTAAATGGCATTTTCCCTGTAACTTAAATTTTAGTTTTTGACCTTTTTGTTTTATGGAATATATCAGCTCCAGCCTCCAGCAAGCCACAAAAAAAAAAATAATAAAAAAAAAATTCTAAACTGGCATTCACTTAACTTAGCCGTGGAAACTCATCTGTGATGACGGGAGAGGGAAGCGGCGATGGCATTGAGGCGGGCTCACAATGCAGCTTCACTGGGCTCAATGAGGACAAGGGGGTGGACATGGTAGAAGAGCAAGAACAAGAAGTAGAAGACGCGCCTGAGGAGGAAGATGGAGAAGATATGGATGCTGTTGACGAAGAATTCATCGAGGACGATGGGGAGTATACTTTCAGGTTTGAAGATGGGATCAACCCTTTGGATTTTGTGGAGAACAATGATTCTGGGGTTCAGAGTTATCAGCAATTGGAGCGCCTTGAGAATGAAGCCCTTGCTGATAAAAAAAGAAAAGCAGTTGAAGACCTGCACCAGTAATTTCAACCTCTTTTCATTCACCACTCCTTTTTGGCTAATCAATTATCTATTGTGAGAATGATTTATATGAACCTAAACACTAATATAATACTGTAACTCTACATAGCACCTCTAAAATCAAATTTTGTTAGAGTTAGCCTGATAATGTTATAACAATATTTTATTACTTTGAGACCCTAAACAGTGGCTTTGAGTAATGTCAGTATTAATTTTAGAGAGCAAAGGTGATAACTTAAGCTTCTTTAAAGGAACTCTGATTTTTAAGGTCTTTTCTAGTATCATTTGATATTAAGATTCCTATATATCATTTTTTTCCTGTTCTTGTGTTTGATGCCATTGCCCAAAATGTTCAATCTACTTTCAACTTCATAATTTTGAACCCAGCGTATTGTGGCTTTTTATTGTCCTTTTCCTTAGTGTGCTATAATTTTGAGCTTTATGCTTGAAGTGGATTTAATTTGACGTGTTATTCTGATAATTTCAAGAATGGATAACCAATTAAAGCAAGAGGAAAACCTTTGGTGTCCTTTTCTTTATATGCACAAAACAAGTAGAATTTTATTAAGAGTTGGGATGCAAGTAGGCATTTCATTAGAATTATGACGTGTGTTTGTTTAATGTCTCTAAAAGCAGTGACGGGCCTTCTTTCAAGAAGGCAAGGGAAGAGGAAATTTCAGGGGCAAGTATGGAGGAGATAATGGAAGTACTGAATTTTGGTGTTCGCAGGAAGTCTAGAAAGGTACAATATACATGTGATAAGTCTTACTTATGCTGCATCATAGTAGGGCGACTATATTTTGTGAACAATATATCTCTACGTGAGAATATCTTAGGGGAAAACTTTAACTCTGAATACAGAATGATAATAAATTCTTGAGACATTGTGCAGTTCAGATTGGTGAGTATAATTTGCTTACTTGAGCAAAGAGTATTTTAAAGAAGGTTTTGGCATGCCTGATTGAATTCTTTTAACTAAGGTGCACTGCAATTTCTGAACAATTTACAATGTAATGGACCTCAAAGAGTACATTTGGTTTCAATAATGAGGGGAATTATCAAGGAAAATGTTAAAACTATTTTTGAAGAACTAGTTGGTTAGCATTTTCAATAATATTTTTATGACAAAATATCAAAAACCTTGAGTTGTTCTGACTATCACGTGAATAGGACTACAAATATCTAATGTGAGGTATCTCCTTCATTCTGCTGTCATTTGAAGAAAACCCAAAGTGATCCCCTGCGTCTTGGTGAAGAGTTGCTATGTGAGCTTTCTCAGCGTATGAACTTTAGTATCTTGCTTTCAACATCTTAGGTTGAGGACGAAACCAAGAGAATACAAGTTTGAAAAAGAAATTGTTGTTAAAAACTGGCAGAATGTATCTTTCAATGCCCTAGAAATGATGTTGATGACTGGGTCAAGGAGTTAGAACATCAGTCATGCATAAACAATTAACTAGCGATCTATATTATTAATACTAGATAAAATATTTTTAACTTGCAGGTCAAAAAAAGAAAAAAAAAATTGAACTTGACACCTGAGCTTGTGACATAATTTATTTCTCGATTTTGTCCTCCAGACTCAGCCCAAGAAAAGAGGCAGACGCAAAGGATCAAAGAAGAAACTTGATCCTCAGCTAACACGAATGCTTGGTGATGCCACACTTCACTATGCACATGAACGTTATGAAGAGGTACTATATTCTTCTTGCAATCATCCATAGCTAAGCACATCTCCTTTGGAAAAGCAACACGTTGTCCCAGTTCTCTAGTATGATGGGCGAAGATTTAGTGGTTACATATTTTTTTACTTTCTCTATGTATGTCTTTTGTAGATATGATCTCTTACTATAGGAATCACATCATATTGTTTGTAATTCTGTTTCCTTATAGATTATATGTATGGATACTTTGTTGGCCTGGTCCTTGTAATTTACCCAAATTCTGTGTCGTATCAATACTTAATATAAAGACGTATCCATAGTAAATGCAAAATTTTACTGCACAATACATGTAATATATTCTAACATCTATATCATAGTTCTCTGAATTGTTCTGAAATGACTTAAGAGCTTATAGAAAACTCCTTTTTTTTTGTTTATTATGAAAATCTTTAATTGCTTTTGAGTTTTGAATACTAATTTAAAACTCAAAATCATTTTTCATGTGTTAATTTATTGAATATCTGTAATATTGTATATGAATATCTCTCATGCCTGTATCCTACAATTATAAAATTTATCATTTATCATAACCAACTTATCATATTGTATTGTATCTAATGCCTGTGCGCATACATGTGCATTTTACCTATTAAAAACAGTAAAAGAAATGTATTAGAAGGTTGGTAGACTATATTAAAGAGGAGGGTAAGGTATTTGTTTGGAACGGACAAAAACCAATGGAAAAATTGAAACGAAATATAAAATTGACAAAGTTCCCAGCTCTCCTAATATTTGACAAGGACTTCTCTCTTTCATAAATGTGAATAAAGTATCAAAAGGAAATTAACAATACCCTGTGTCGTGCTACCTGCAAAAAACAGAAAGCATATTTAAAACTGGGAGCATCCCTCTCCAACTAAATATGCCTAAAGTGATAAGTTCTAAACGTCATTAAAAGAATATCATTATTTATAATGAAACCCCAATATCATGTTTGGAGAAGTTGCTGCAATGACAAATGGGCTTATCGATTTCCTAAGACTCCAAAAAATTTGTTTCACAAGAAGACAACCATGGGACTGAGGAAATTAATGTTCCGCAGATTTAACATTGTGCTACACATGACACAACCATATGGAAAAGTTTTAATGTTAAGCCTGTAAACATGCACTGTGTTATTGATGTTAACAATATTAAACAGATTGACCAGATAAGTGACTTCATCTTAGAAAGGGCTTTAACACCTTAAATATCAGGTTAGCCCTTATATTTTAAAAATTTGCAATTAGTTCGTTACAGTTCCAAATGTTGCTTGTGAGTCCTTGCAATGGCAATCTGGTAGAATAGCCAGTTCAGAAGCTAAGATTCATTGGAGGCTTCTCTTCTGCCTTGGAGCTATAATTTTATAGCTAGTGATAGATTGTGTTAGATCATTTGAATAATCAATTTAGTCAACAGCTACTGCCAGAGATTTAAGTGAAATAAATATTGTATCCATTTTTAGTTGGCTCCTTAAATATCAGGAGTATTGTTAACGCAAATTGAGATTTCAGCTGGCATTTGAATTTCTGATTCGCTGCACTTTTCTATCTTTGCCTGATTGATACTTTGTCTGTTTAAGCTTCTTATAAATTATAGATTCTTTCCGCAAGAGATCAGTCCACACACACACATATTCTGCTGACTATATGCAGGCTATTTCTATATTGCATGAAGTTATCAGGCTGGCACCAAATTTGCCCGATTCATATCACACACTTGGCCTTGTCTATAAGTCGCTTAAGGATTACAAAAAAGCTATGAATTTCTACATGATTGCAGCTCTTTTGACCCCGAAAGATTCATCTCTCTGGAAAATGCTTTTTACTTGGTCCATGTAAGAGAGTTCCACATTTTTTCCTCATCACTCTTTAAGCCTGTTTGTTTAAACTTCAAATTAAATGTGGTTTTGGTTAAGCTGCATGAGGAAGTTGTTAGGAGAATTGAGGTAAATATGAGGGGTTGTTGGAAGAAAATCTTTTGTCAGCTTATTTTGATAAGTGATTTTGGTTAGCTTATAAAAAAAATCTGAAAACACATTTTTCTTCCAAACAACTCATGTTTGAGTTAGGGTTATCTCAAAAACTCCTTCATGCAGTTTAATCAAAATCTGTTTTTTTTTAGTCTTAAACAAACAGGCCCTTGGTGTACTTTGATCTTTCTTAACATACTCAACCCTATGTAATGACATTCCCACTTTAATTGTGAAAGAAGATTAAAATACCTCAAGTGACGTGTGCAATGAAATGAATATAAAATATGCTGCACTGTTAAATTTTCTCATTTATTTTATTTGCGAATACTTCTTTCCGATGTTTATTATATTGCAATCTGTTGTCATTGCTACTTTAATTGAATTATACATGCATTCAGATATCTATTGGCTTTTAAATATAAAAATAGTATTACTTGTTGAGATTGGGAACATTTCAATTGCAGAGACCAAGGTGACATTGGTCAAGCTGGTTATTGTATATCAAAAGCAATAACTGCTGATCCCAAGGATGTTACTCTTAGAATTCATCGCGCATCTCTTTATGTAGAGCTCAAAGATTATCAAAAGGCGGCCGAGACATATCTACAAGTTTATCAACTCTTTCCTGAGAAAGTCGGTGCACTAACAATTGCAGCTAAGGTATTCCTTTTTCTCTGTTTATAACGATCCATGTTTCACATGACTATGCATGTTCTTTTCTGTAGATTTTGTGTTAAATAACTTTTTTTTTTTTACATTTTTGTACCAAAAATTTGACTTGTCTTTTTCTGGCACGGATTTATATGTACGCTGGTGGGTCTCATGGCCTCCATGCAACCTTATGCCAGGGCTGGGTATTCAGATAGTTTTTATGGATAATTATGACACTGTCTGTGCCTCAAAATAGGCTTCAGGAAGATCCCTGTTGGGATATGATCTGAAGACCTTATAGAAAGAAGCATGTACTCGATGATGATAAACAACAGGTTTAAATGTGAACATGGACTTGGTCAGTGTTGTCTGAGTCTGAAATAGTAGAATGAGGGAGGTTTCTCGTTCTGCCTCATGGCCCTGGTTTGAATAGAATGGTCGTATGGGATGCGTCTTTGGAGTATGATGTTTCTTGACTTAAATATTATGGACCTGCTTATTCTTAAATGTTAAGGGACCTTTTGAATCACAATGTCCATAAAAGGTATAGTGTTATGTTTATTGATAGAAAGATTAGAAGAGAGTAGAAGGAGAAGAAGAACAGAGAGATAGAGACAAAGGAATTCTGGTAATCTTTATTGATGTTTCTGTAATTCTGGAAACTGAACAAACAAACTCATAATCTGAACTGAAAATGGCAGCAGGGATGTATTTATAGCTGAATCCCCTCTTCATTAGCCGTTAGTTCTGTTACAACAATTAGAGGCTTTTATCTCCTAACGGTCTACTAATTAGGCCCATATTACACTAATGGCCCAATTACAATATTAATCCTAATTAGGGCTAAACAAGGGAAATTAGGGATTTTGGGAATTATTTATGATAACATAACATATAGCTTTATGGTTATTGAACAAGATAAATGCAAAATGCAAAGGACAAATGCTGTTTTGAAGTTGTCCCTGTCAAACTACTCTTAGCTCAATTACGGTGTGTTTGGATTAAAGATTGCAATTGGTACTTTTACAAAAGTAAGATTGAGTTAAAGTAAGATTGGATAAAAGTAAGATTGGATAATTTGATTTGTGTTTGGAATAAAGATTGTAGAAGTTATTTATAAGTTACTTATGCAAAAGTAAAGTTTGTTTGGTTGGAATTTTGTAAAAGTAACTTTTGATGGGAAATTATTGAAAAATGTATAAATCATATTATATTTGACTTCTTTAATCTCTAAAAAAAAATCAACTGGGTTTATAATTAGGACTGAAGGAAATCTTATTACATGTAAATATAGTATGATATTTATATTACTTCCAGTCCTGATTTTAAGACCTAGTTGACTCTTTTGGCTCCCTTAACCTGTCCAAAAAAATTAACTGGGTCTTATAATTAGGACCGAAGGGAGTCTTTTTACATGTAAATATAGTGTGATATTTATACTACTTCTGGTCCTAATTATAAGATCTAGTTGACTCTTTTGGTTTCATTAATCTTACTAAAAAAACCAACTGGGTCTTATAATTAAGACCGGAGGGAGAATATATTACAAGTAAATATATTGTGATATTTACACTACGTTTTGTCTTAATTATAAGATCTAATTAAATTTTTTTAGAAAAGTGAAGGATGTAAAATAAGTTACTTAATTATATCATATGTTGTGTTTTATCATATGATATATTAGTTCACAAGTCAAATAAAATATTTAAAAAAATGATAAATTTTAATACTTTAAAATAAGATAATTAGTTTTGTTAGGATTCTTTAAAAAATCAAATGGGTTTTATAATTAAGACTGTATGAGTACATTATAACAGGGGAAAAAAAAAGATGAAGTGAACAATCAATCAATCACCATCGGCGGAAAAGCATTATTTTTGATACTTCTGCAATCAGACTCCAATAGGCATTGTTCACGATGGCAGTAATCGGTGGCCCAAACATGAAATGTTTTTTCTTTTTTTGCTTCTGCTTCGGCAATCATGGGTCTATGTACGTTTGGGAGGCCGAATCGGCCTCTCAAACTCACCATTAATCTTCTATCCTGACATAATATCCAAAATGCAAAGGACAAATAATATATTAGCAAAACTTTATTGTCCTCCATGAAAGGAGTTGTGTTATTTGTACACTGTAGGTGAGAAATTAAAACTTTTGCCTAGCCTATGCGAGTAATCTTGATGATATTGATGCCCCGATCAACAACCCTAGTAATCAATGTGCGAAGCTTGTCTACCACTAGGGTATTAAAGAATGGGTAAAAGGAAGATCCAGTTACTTTATCTCTCTCTAACATTGAAGCTAAGATTTAGACTCACCATTGACAATTATGGGAAAATGTGTGTTGGAGCCCAGAAATACTAAAATGCAAATAGATTGGACAAGTATCCTCTTTACTGATGTGAAATAAGAGAATACAGCCAAATACCCCCTTCTAGCAGAGGGCTTCGTGGAATTGTGAACAAGGCAATATAACAGTAAAAGATAACCACTCGGCCTAGTTTTTGAGAGACTAGGCACCTCTCCTATGCTAACTCACCAATTGTCTACCTTTTCCCATTTTTCCCCCCTCCTATATCGCACTCACTCCCCAACTTGACATGTTAGAATTCCGTTGTCAAGCACCTCCACTATCCCATTCCCCATTCTGCCCCTGCTGTCCTGGAGTTCCCTGATTCTGTTCTGGATTGTGCTCTCCCCCAGCTGCCCTTCTCTTGTAGACTCGGCCCCAATAATTCCTAGGCCTATCATCTCCCACCCTTGCAAGCCACACCTTGTCCTCAAGGTGAAAAGTTGGCAATTGCAGCTGAATAACTTCTAAGTCCTCCCAAGTGTTCTCATGTTCTGTTAAGTTCTTCCACTTGATTAGGAGTTGCAGTTTCCCCATCCCTTGTCCTACGTGCTTCTTTAACTAGTTCAGCCAAATTCCTCTGAAGTTTTCAAGGCTTTCTTGAATTGAGACACGTGAAAAACATTGTGGATCTTGGCTGTTGGTGGTAGTGCCAATTGGTAGGCCACCTTGCCCACCTTTTCTGTTATAACGTAAGGCCCATAGAAGTGAGGTGAGAGCTTCTCATTTGGTTTCCTGGCTAATGACCTGAACCGGTATGGTTTAAGCTTCAAGTAAACTGATTCTCCTATCTGAAATTCTACTTCCCTTCGATGTTTATCAGCTTGATTCTTCATCCTAGCCTGGGCTTGCTCTAAATGCATTTTCAATTCTTCTAACACTTGATTTCTGGTAGGATCACGTTGGCTTACAAGACTTGCAAAAGGAGGGCCAAGAAGAAACAAGTAGTAGACAATGCTGCTTTTTTAGTGGTATAAGGGTTGACTTTGTTCTATTAATGTTTTAGTGATAGTACCAGACCTATCTTGCTTTTGTAGGCGTTAGTCCTGCTTTTAGTCTTGGAGCTTTTTGGGGTTAGAAAGTGAACCTCTCTATTTTTGTTGTAAGTTGTCACGACCTTCTTCGGCAGAGGAGGAAGAGTCCTTTATTAATCAGAATCCAGTGTTATTTTTGATGTGGTGTGAGTGTGCGACTTTGTTTCTTAACAATTTCTTTCCTGTATGTGCTGATCCACTTCAGCTACCTTCGATTGTGGTTCATTCCATTTGAGGAGTGTTGAAGGATCTCTACCATATAATGCCTTAAATGGTGTCTTCTTGGTTGCCCCATGATAGGTGGTCTGGGAAATCCGTGTAATCTGACCACTTCCCTAGCAAAAATCTCAACAACCACCTTAGCATCAAAAGGATGCGGAAGGTGGAATGAAGTGGCTATATTTTGTCAGCTTGTCCACCACCACCAGTATAGTATCAAAACGATGGCATTTAGGTAGTCCACCTATAAAGTCCGTGCTCAAATCATCCCAACTAGAGTGGGGTATAGGAAGCGGCTGCAACAAACCCGTGGGATTGAGAGCAGTGTACTTGTTGCGATTGCAAATCTTGCACCTGGCCACGTAATCCTGCACCTTCCTCTTCATTCCCTTCCAGTATACTATTGCAGCAAGCTGTTTGTAAGTCCTTAAGTACCCATAATGGCCCCCCATCGGTGAGTCATGAAACTCCATCATTTCCAACTTCCGAGAGGAGCTCCTTGGTAGAACTAATTGCCATCATGATAAAGTACCCCTTTCTTCATACTGTATCCTGATGTAGACTCTTTCCCTTGTATGAGTTGTTGCATTACTTCCTTCAAGTCTTCATCTGTTGCGATCTCTTCCTCTAGTCCTATCCCTCCCTCATGGTGCCAAAGTGTCACGGCTTGGAGTTCCAGTGCTGCCTCCTGCCTGGATAGTGCATCAGTAGCTCGATTTTCCTTTCCAGGTTTATATTGGATCTCAAATTTGTACCCCATTAGCTTGGTAATCCACTCCTGCTAGTCTGGGGCTAGTATTCTTTGTTCAAGCAGGTATTTGAGGGCTCGTTGATCTGTTTTGATGATGAAAGGATGGTGACTCAGGTAGTGTTGCCATTTTTTGATGGCCAAAACTATGGCCACAAGTTCTCGTTCATAAACTGAATTTTGCTGGTGGTGTTTAGAGAGCTTTTGGCTGAAATAAGCAATGGGGCATCCCTTTTGCATCAAGACTCGCCTATTCCTTTTCCTGATTTGTCAGCCTCTACTTCGAAAGGCTGGTTGAAATCCGGTACCGCTAGCAAGGGAAGTGTGGTCATCACCTTCTTGAGCTCGTCAAATGCCCTTTGGGCTGGTTCATCTCAACTAAAAGAGTCTTTCTTAAGTAACCGAGTGAGAGGAGTAGCTATCTTCCCATACCCCTACACAAACTTGCGGTAGTATCCAGTAAGGCCCAAAAATCCCCTCGAGGACTTTATGTTTCTGGCACGGGCCATTGATTCATTGCTGTGATCTTAGTAGGATCTGCCTTCACCCCCTCAGCCGAAATTAACTGTCCTAAATACTCAATCTGTTGCTGCCCCACTACTCATTTCTTCGGGTTCACCACCAACTGATGTTACTTTAGCAGATTCGGAGCAGTCCTAAGGTGCTCTTTATGGGATTCCTTATCCTTGCTATACACAAGTATATCATAAAAAAAACACGAGGATAAGTTGTCATAGATGATTTCTAAAAATGTCATTCATTAGTGATTGAAAAGTAGAAGGGGCATTAGTCTAACCAAAAGGCATGACTTTGAATTCATAGTGGCTGTCATGTGTTCTGAAGGTGGTTTTTGGTTCAACCCCTACTTTAATGCGGATCTGATGGTATCCGGATTTGAGGTCTAGTTTGGTGAATATGGTGGCTCCCCTTAGTTCGTCCAACAACTCATCGATGGCCAGTATAGGATACTTATCGAGTATCGTGATTCTGTTCAAGGCTCTGTAATCAACACAGAAACGCCAGCTGCCGTCTTTTTTCTTTGTTAAGAGCACTAGGCTAGAATAAGGACTGGTGCTAGGTTGAATAATCCTTGCCATCAACATGTCCTTCACTAATTTCTCAATTTCATATTTCTGTTGGTAACCGTAGCGGTATGGCCAAGTATTAGCAGGTTGGGCCCCTTCGCAAATGGCAATGAAGTGATCTCTGGTTTGCCAAGGAGGAAGCCTATTCATCGGCCCACAAACCTCAGGGAACTCCTTCAGTATTTGTTCAATTTCCTCATCCACTTAGTGATTGGGTCTTGCTCGTCTAATGACAAGGCTGAGTTCTACCAGGAATCCAAGCTTGGTATTCCGAATCAACCTCATAATGGATTTAAGGGAAGCATTTGATCGAATAAGAGAAGGATCACCCCTCAAGCATACCCACCGCTTCTCTACCTGCACCTTCATGTACATCTGGCGCCAATTCATCCTTGTCTCTCCCAATGATTGCAGCCACTCCATGCTGAGAACCAGGTCAACATTGCCCAATTGAAAAGGGTAGAATGGTTGGGTGATCCTCATTCCTTGAATTTCCAGGCTAACCGCAGGCACTTGAGGTCAGAAATGGTACTCCTCCTATTGCCTACAGTAACTGAATATTTGGGAACAATTGTTGTGGGTATACGTAGAAGGGTGACGAGAGAATCTGTGATGAAATTATGGCTGGCTCCAGAATCTATGAGAACCATCACAACATGTGCTTGCAGTTGTCCCCGCATCTTAAGAGTACAGTTACTGGTCAATCCCATGGTTGTAGTGACCTATAGCTCTAGTGAGGCCATCTTTGTATCTTCCAAAGCATTGACAAATTCCTCTCCCTCATCACCTTGGGCTGAATTTTCATTACCCTCTTCTAAAATAATGACCCGCAGCTGTTTGTTCTTGCATTTGTGGTTAGGCCCAAATTTCTCTTCACACTTGAAGCAAAGGCCCAATTCTCTTTTTCTGTTTATTTCTGCCTTTGACAATCTCTTCCTTGGCCTAACACTCCCACTGGAACTAGCCCAATTCTTGCTCATCGCCACGCTCCTGGTTGGGGTGGTCCCGCCAATCTCGAGGCCCTTCTCCAAGGCTGGCTTGGGCGCCACCGCTTGTCCTCCACCTTTCCAAGTGTTTGTCGAGCTGAACCTGGGTAGTACCAGGTTCATCTCATTCCACCGTGGTGCGTTGGGGGCTCAATTTGTCCTCCCATGACTCTCATCCAGCCTATCCTTCACCGCATTTCTTTCATCGACCTGACCAGCAAATGTCATCAGTTGCTTAAGATTGCTGGGGTGCATTAACTTAATGTCGCACCTTATGTCCTCCCTGAGGCTATTCAAAAACGCCCCAATAAGAACCTCGTCAGTGGTGAGCTCCAACGGTGCCGATAGCAATCCAAACCGCTCACGAAACTCGGCAACAGTTCTCGTCTATTTGAGGGCCATAAGTTGCTCTTACTCATCTCCGTCTTGCCAACAGTGGAACCTCTTGATCACTTCTGTTTTGAAGTCCTTCCATGACTTGACGGGAGTTCGGGCCTCTAGCCACTGAAACCAGGCTATTGCCCGACCCTCTAAGCTCATGACAGTAGCATCCAATTTCTTTGGCTCACTGACCCCATTAACCAAAAAATATCTCTCAACCCGAAATAGCCATCCAATAGGATCATCTCTATCAAACAGTGGAAGGTCCAGCTTCTAGTACTTAATGGGGTCGTTCTGACCCACCTCCTCTGTCTTCTCCTTCTCACTATTAGGGACCTCACCCTCTGGCGTCGGTGGGTACAGCGGATGTTCTTCTCCTCCAAGTTTCTCCAAAATGGTGGCCAAGGAAGCTTCAATGCAGGTGAGCCTTTCATCAGTCTTGGTCTGTCTCCTCTGTCCTTCAATCACTTTATATTTTCGACTCGTCCCTCCATTCTAGTATGGCCCATCTAGGTTCATATACTCTGATGCTAGAATGTTGGAGCCCAGAAATACTAAAGATAAATGCAAATAGATTGGACAAATATCCTCTTTACTGATGTGAAATAAGAGAATACAACCAAATACCCCCTTCTAGCAGAGAGCTTCGTGGAATTGTGAACAAGGCAATATAACAGTAAAAGATAACCTCTCAGCCTAGTTTTCGAGAGACTAGGCACCTCTCCTATGCTAACTCACCAATTGTCTACCTTTTCCCATATTTCCCCCCTCCTATATCGCACTCACTCCCCAACCTGACATGTCAGAATTCCGTTGTCAAGCACCTCCACTATCCCATTCCCCATTCTGCCCCTGCTGTCCTGGAGTTCCCTGATTCTGTTCTGGATTGTGCTCTCCCCCGGCTGCCCTTCTCTTGTAGACTCGGCCCCAATAATTCCTAGGCCCATCAATGTGGCAGTAGACAAGCATCAAACAATTGGAGTTCTTAAACTAATTTACCATCTATATCTAGATATTTAGATGTTGTAATTAGTTTTAACTTTTAAATACTCCCTTTGGTCCTTAATGTGGGACTTAATTGGGGAGTTGATCTTAGTCCTTGATGTAAGACCTATGTCCCATATTTGTCAATCATTTTCTAATTTAGCCCTATTGTTGCGTCCCTCAACAATAATCAAGAGAGAGATGTAGATAGAACCTCAATTGCTGCGGAAATCCATGCAATCCATGGAGGATTGAAGCTATGCAAGAACCTAGGTTTCGACAAGATCAGGCTTTTCACGGATTCCACAGAGGCATTTCATCTACTGGTGATTGATTGTGGTATGGATCATCCTATGTATGAGAATATTGTTAATTTATGGGTCCTTATCTCATCCAATTGGGATCTCGAACTTAAACATTCATACAGGGAAGGCTGAGATGTGCAGAATTTTTGGCCAGGAATACTCATGTTTCTTAGCAAGAATATAGGGAGGTCCTAATACAGCCACTTGAATGCGAGGATTTGGTTTTATTAAAACGTGGTTCCTTGCCACATGATCAGCATAGTGAGGACCAATTTAGGTTCATATAGTAGTTTTCAAGCTTTGCTTGCCTTTTATACTTAAAAAAACAGAGAGATGGAGAGACTTAGAAAGATAATTAGGGTGTTTTAGAAAAAAAATACCATATTAATTAACTTAATATAATCAAATTAGGTAAATAGGTCTTATTAAGGACCAGAGGGAGTGCTATCAACTTTTTGTAGCTAATTGTAGGAGCTGTGGCAATTGTACTTTTATTGTGCTATTACTGTTGTAACTCCTGTCACAAAGTATGACAATGCCAATGCAATTTGGTATAATTATATTACATGCTTTAGAAATTATTGTCTCTCCCTTCTCTGTCCATTGATTTTCATATTGAAGTTTAATCTATATCTAAGTGTGATATAAATATTGAAGCATAAATCTGTTAAACTGCTGAAAAATGAAATAGCCATAACAGTTGTGTAAATTGAAAAGAGATGACAAACATATCCTCAAGGACAAAATCAAATGAGCTAGTGGACTTTTGTAACTTTGGGGTCACCCAGGGGGCCATTATGAAAGAAACATAAGCCTGAAGATATACACTGCTGGAAATATGTCATTGGTCTGTCATGTCTACTAATTTTTTTGGATTCTTGTCTAATTTCTTCCATATGCTCGTGCATTTGTATCCTTCTGACAGCTACTCTTTTGAGGTCATAATTTGATAATGTGACTGGGCAACTGTTCATATATCCTATTTAATTAAAATTCCTGTGGTTGTCCGTTGTTATTGATACGAATATATGCTGCTTCCTATTTCAGCTCTACCAAAGATGTGGTCAAGTGGAAAGTTCAATCCACATTCTTGAAGACTATCTTAAGGCTCAACTGGCTGAAGCCAATGATAGTGTTGTTGATTTGCTAGCTTCCATATACATGGAAAATAAGGCATATGACAGAGCTCTTCAGCATATTGAGCACGTACAAGCTGTACATTATTCAGGAAAGGAATTTCCGTTGAATCTAAAAATTAAAGCAGGAATATGTCATATTCATCTTGGAAGTATGCAGAGGGCTCAGGTGTGTCACTTGCTCATTAGAAGATACGTAATTCAGTTGACTTTCTATGTTTTAAAATACTATTCATTATAACTGTACATGCTTGTTGAATCTGTGGTTAAGTCCTCTCTTAGGGCAATATTTACAACATATTCTCCCACACAGGCTTGGTGTGTGTAGTGTCTTATACCTATAGTGCTCTACAAAATCATTGAATGCAAGTTGATATGGATTAGATAATATCATGGAGGGCTTTCTGTGACTGCCTGGTTTCACTATTTTTTTTACTTTCCATACAAGAATTCTTGTATTTTGGATTTCTCATTCTCTTATGTAAAACAAAGAACGTCCTATTAGACTATGTACTCCTGCACGCAGAACTTTCTGTGCTTTCATGCTAGTGTCTTTCACAGCCTTTTTTGAGGCTGATTTTCATGTCTTTTTCTCCCACAGAAATTTTTTTATGTCATTCGTTTTAGTTTATATGTAATGAAAGTCTATAAAATTTTATGTTAATTTTTTGTGATTTGTATTTATGTTGAAAGTTCTCACTTTGTTTTACAGGTTCTTTTCAATGATTTGAAACCAGAGAATGCCACCAAGCATTCCGAGTTGGTTACTGATATTGCAGACTCGTTGATGGCTCTTGAGCATTACAATCATGCATTGACTTACTATCTTTTGTTGGAAGAAAAATGTGGAAGTGAAAATGTGTGGCAACTCATTCCAATTTATTGCATTTCTCTTACTTTTTCTATTTGCAATTTTGGATACCTGTAGTTTGCACGAGCATTTGATTGAACCATTGCCAGTCTTTCTGACAGAAAAGTGTCATTCAATTGTTCATATGAGCTCTCTACAACTGTTGTTATTCTTAAATTTCTGTTTTTACAAATCAATTTTGGACTGACCTGGCATGTCTGCCATCTCACTCAGAATTTTTTTTTTTTGATATGGAATGTCAAAATGAGCTACAACTTGTTACTTTTAGAGTACTGATGCGGCACTATTTTAGCTGGAGACTAGTTTTTGGCTGATGCTTTCTCTACTTTCCTGGTTACTTTGTTTATTATGTACTTGCCTTGCCTAATTGTGACCAAGGGGGTTGGACTTCTTCCTTTTTTTCTTCTGCTTTTTTTTTGTGTTTTTTTTTTGGGGGGGGGGGTGTTGGGGGGCGTGTACTACAAAAATGATGGCCCAGAGTTGTATCATTGGGGAATTCTTATTTGAAATTTAAAAAATGGTTTCAATCGTTTTTCTTGGCTCATTTCGGTGGTCCTAAATCATGATAACTATTTTTATCAAGTTTAATGATCTGTTCTTCTGATACATATTTTTGAATATATGGTTAATAGAATCTGATGCCTCTGGCAAACTTTTTCTTGCAGGGTCTTCTGCATCTGAAAATTGCGAGATGTTTTCTGTCCCTTAAAGAAAAATTACAAGCAATTGAATTTTTCTACAAAGGCAGGTTCACTTTTTTTTTTTTAAAATTATTTTTGTTTTTATGAGAAGAATGATAGATGAGCTAAATGTTCGTTTCTTTTCATTTTTACTTGATAAAGTGAAGTATTTACTGTCTTTTAGTGAAAGAGAAAGGGTTAAGTTGAATCAACCTCCGCATAACTAATCTGGAGATTAGCATTCCCTACAGATTTGTGTGTTCTCTCTTTATCATAGCCTTCCAAAGTATTTTCTCTTATATCCTTTAGAGGAGGGTTGTGTTAGGCCCTCGACAGCCAACGTAAAAATCTGTCGAATCTTTCATGAACATGGATCAACGAAGAAACTGTGCTAATACTAGGTCGTTGCCGGGAAGTAACGCGCTGTATGGCTCGAGTACAGTGAGAAGTGAACTAGAGCCGCTGCATTATTGCCCTGATGTAGTGTTAAATGAGCAAGGGCTTTCGGATTGGTCGTTACCTGGAAGTAACGCGCTGTATAGCTCGAGTACAGT
>JBAGKO010000008.1:25065647-25080806 GCA_037177275.1 Acacia concinna
CCGGTAAGGAGAGTGGATCAAGTAGTATGGAGCCCCATAAAAAAAGGTCGGGGGAGGCCGAAGCAAACACTTAACAAAGTTATTGAGAGGGACCTTTTGGTTAACAACCTCTCTAAAAATATGGTTTTCGATAGAGCACAATGGCGTTGTGCGATCCATGTAGCCGACCCCATCTAGTGGGATTAAGGCTTTGTTGTTGTTGTATCCTTTACATTATTTGAAGTTTTAAAACTTTTTTCTCTTAATATCAATTTTCTATTAACAGAAAGTAATCAATAAGTTGATTCATGCACTCTTGTGTGTCAAAATATCAATATACACGTGTCTAATGCTCATACATGGGTGTGATCATATTTTTGGACTTAAACATTTGAGTCCGTGGCATCATGTGTGTTAGCCAGTGTTCTCCACTCCTGTTCCTCTCTTCTACTGTTTGTGAGCTACAACCATAGTATTAATCCTTATTATATTAAATGTTTTCTTTACTTGCTTCCTCTATCCTAATTTTTCTATACTTCCTAACCCTTTACAGTATTAACCTAATGTCTTGATTTTTTATTTTTATATTTATGTGGTTGGGTGTGCGGGAGCCGCTTGGCACTGGGGTCCGCCTTTATTTATGTGGTTGGGTGCAAACTAAGCTTAAGATACAGACTGCAGTTCTATATGTGATGATTATGTCCCTTTGACACTTGCTAGCTGAATATGGATATTAAGTATATTACCTGTTGTGTTATTTGCTGCCTGGACAGCTCTTTTCTACCCACTATTTTGATTTTAAATATTGTCTTATTCAATCTCTATACAAATGTTTCAGCCCTCAAAACACTAGAGGATGATGTTGATGCACGAATAACTTTGACTTCTCTCCTCCTTGAAGAAGGAAAAATAGACGAAGCCATTTTGTTGCTGGTCCCTCCTAAGGACTCTGGTACACCCCAAAATTTTGTTCTTCCTCCTGGTCAGAGTTTATCCAGATTATTCTCCAAGAAAAAGAAAAAAAAGCTTATCCTGCTGAACTTAATGTGAAATGTACTTGCAGATTCTGGTGAAGAATGTTCTGATAAATCAAATAGATGGTGGGACAATGAAAAAGTAAAATTGAAGCTCTGCAAAATATACTGGGGCCAAGGGATGATTGAAAATTTTGTGGATACAATATTCCCGCTGATACGTAAATCATTATATGTTGGGAATCTCCAACACACGGTAAAATTTTAACAACATCCCCCTCCCCCCAAAATTGTGGGGGCAAATGCATGCATGCATGTTGGGTCAACAACTTGAGCTTGCTTTTAAATTGAAGTATTGACAGACTAACTGAAATGGGAGACGTCAAAATTGAGTGGTTGGTTCATGAAGTTCAATGGATGATAGTCACTCTGTAGCATAATTTGCATTTTTTTTTCCTTTGACTTTGCTAGTTGTTCAAAAGCTGAAACCTCTGAATTGATAATCCCACTAAAAAGGAGAGAAGTCTGTTAACAGAGTAATCTTAAAGTTAATATTGTGATTAATGATGCTATAAGGAGAAAAGCATTGATATTCGGTTCATAAACTTCTATTTTTAGATGTAAATACCCAATACTAACAATTGAGGAACAAGCATATATTTTGGTTTTGAAAAAAATGTAGTTGAGCTTTATCTTCCATTTGTCTGTGCTTTTCTTGTTAAACATGACAAAGATATGATTTTGTAATATATGCATAGTGGTTCCCTTGAATGATCTTCACATCAATACTTGCATCATAGGCTTTTGATCAGCTGTCAAATTTATACAGGCCATCGTTGGTTTTTGTAGGGAAAGACAAAAAAGCGGCTCTCCAAGAAAGATCTGGTTGAAAGGGTTAAAGTATTGGATGATCAGGATACGGACAATGTATTTCGAGGATTCAGGCCAATAGCTCTTCCATCTGATCTGTGAGTATTGGATGTATATAATGAAATTTTGTGGGAATATTGTGATTATGAGCTCATTAATGTTGTTTTTTTTAATTTTCCCTTAATTATCACAAGGTTATTTAACATCATTATCAACTCATTTATTCCCTTTTTTTTTTTTTAATTTTCAAGTATCATACTGTATTATGTATTTATTTGCTTGTTTTCCTTCCTGATTTATGGAATTGATTGGATACTTCCTAGAGTTAGCTATTTCCCTTACATGTATGACTCCTATTTTTTCTTTTGTCTTTTTTCAAAACAAGTTGAATCTGAACAGACTTCTGAACACCAAAATTTAGCCTATGGCCAAAATGTGACCACCCAATATGAGAAGGCAGAATCCTCTCATGAGGTTGCTGCTCGGAACAGCTTCCAGCCTTTGGGCATAAGGTGGGAAGTCTTGCGCCTCTATTATCTAGTGGTCAAACATTGGCCAAATCCCAAAATTCAACTGCAGTTGCACAATTAGCCATGTACCACTTGCTTCATTTGACCTGCACATGATGCACTGCTCTCCTCTGCTGCTTGCCCAAAATATATGGACCCAATTCCCTTCAATGATATGTGGTGTTAGATAATCATAATTCCATGGATGAAAATTGAAAAATAATACAGATAACTTTTGGAGGGTCAATGCCAAAAAGAAGACAAAATAAAATTTTCTTGTGAAACTATCTGTTAGTGGTTAATAAAAACTATCTTTGTGGTTAACCCACAAATAAATAATTTGCGTGCTAAAAACTATTTGCTGTTGGTTAACAATAAAATCCTCCGTTAGTGATTAACAAAAAAACATTCATTTGATAGATTTGTAGTTGTTTTTTAAATAAATTTTCTTGCTTGATTTGGCCCTTGTTACATTTTTAAAATTAAAAAATGAAGATCTTTTGTTATATCAAACTAGGGTGAAAGCTTCCAGGGCCAAAAAGAAGCTCCAGGAGAAGGCAAGTCTGAAGGAGAAAAGGAAAGCGGAGGCATTGGCTGCTGGAATTGACTGGATAAGCGATGAGTCAGATGATGAGCCTGGGGTAATTTTTATTATTAGATATCAACTCTCTTTTGGAGAGAAAACGTTCACTGAATGTTGCCCTATCTTTTCCATATTTTGCGCAGCATGTCTCCCAGAAAGCTAGAAAACGTCCTTTATGCAATTTTCTCAAAGACGAAGAACATCATCTGCTAATTATTGATGTCAGTACTTCTATTCCTAATTTTGGGCCCACTACTCCCGTTTCCTTTTTTTAGTCTGACACGTTAATATTGTTTACAGTTATGTAAGGCATTATCAACCTTGCAAAGGTATTGGGAAGCATTGGAGATTATTAACCTCACTCTAAGATTAGGCCACAATGTACTGTCCGCTGAGAAGAAAGAAGAGCTTCGATCTCTTGGAGCTCGTAAATTCTGAAACCTGAGTACCTGACAGTCTTCTATTCTTCTGGATTATTCTTGTTTTGATTCAAACTTTTCCCTCCTTCCCAGAGAATACAGGAGGGAAAAGGTTTTCTTTCTCTCGCTTGTTTGTCTCCCCATCTTGAGTTTTAGATATTTGTGTTGTTATTCTAAAGAACAAGTATGTCACTTGCTAATATAACAAACTGAACTTTCCATCAGAAATGGCATACTACACCACAGATCCTAAGCATGGGTTTGACTGTGTTAAAAATATTGTTCTGCAACATCCTTACAGTTTTGCTGCTTGGAATTGCTACCATAACGTTACTTCAAGGTAATAAGCTAATTTTTTGTCTGCTTTATGTCAGTTAATTAATATTGGTTTGTTGTTAGATAACATTGCTTTACATTCTCTGCCTTTCTTCTCTGGTTAAGTATTAGGTGAATCAGGGATCACCCCAGATATAATTTATTTGATTATTTGATGTCTGATCTATGGTAGATTGGAGAATCGAGATTCAAAGCATTCCAAGTTTGTACGTTATATGCAAGGAAAATATGTGGATAGTGTACCTCCTATTCTCATCTCTGGGCATCAATTTACCCTTTTTAGCCACCATCAAGATGCTGCAAGGAAATATCTTGAAGCTTATAAACTTTTGCCCGAGAATACCTTGATTAATCTTTGCGCTGGTATGTTCTTTCATGCCATATTTTATTTATGTAATGCTCACTGAAGCTTATGTTGTGATTGACTGTTATTCATTCTATGTTAATTAGGAACTGCATTGATCAACCTAGCGTTGGGTTTTAGACTCCAAAACAAGCATCAGTGTATTCTACAGGGTTTGGCATTTCTCTACAACAATTTGAGGATCTCTGAAAATAGCCAGGTTTGTTTTAGTTAATATTTCTCCAATTCCCTCTAACTAATGTAAGAAGATGAAAATAATATCTCTTGAAAGCTGTTTTTTTGGGTGGGTAGGGGGTGGGGAATCTACATTTTCTACGAAGTCTTCATGGATCCTTGAGTTCGAGTACAGCATGTTTCAGTGAATGTTGCCTCTGGTCCTTAACTTATGACCTTTCTAGTTTGTCTTGAATAAATATAAGACCCGATTTAGATTATGGTGTTACATTTATGAGGCATTACCAAAAATACCCCTATTAGATTCATTCCAAAATGCTTTGGAAAATAAAGTCCACCACTCTTTGAGAAGGGTGGTTTTGGATAGACATTGCCATTTTAAAAAAAATTAAGGTTAATAAATTTTAACTTTTCACCTTAATTCACACGAGTAAAAGGATCCTATATTAAGAGTAAATGGGTGGCTCAGCGCACAAAGCTTTCACTAGGTGGGGTCTGGGGAAGGATAGATATGTGCAGTCTTACCCCGCAAGTAGAGAGGCTATTTCCAGGGGTCCTATATTAAGAATGAATAAAAAATAACTGGTGAATGAATATCCATTAATGTGAAGTTGTAAACTTCAGCAGATTGATTCCTATCATTAGTCTCTTTTCTCCCCCACAATTGTGTTATATGTTGGTTCAAGTATGATATAATGATAAACTGAAGCAAACAAGCTGCCCTAAAACTTTTCAGGAATCCTTGTACAACATAGCACGAGCATACCATCACGTGGGAATGGTAACTCTAGCAGCTTTGTACTATGAGAAAGTTCTTGCGGTACGCGAGAAAGACTATCCCATTCCGAAGCTTCCGGATGGGAACCCGAATGCCACAGAGAACCATCAACCTGGTTATTGTGATCTTCGCAGAGAAGCAGCTTACAATCTGCATTTGATCTACAAGAAGAGTGGAGCTTCTGATCTTGCCAGGCAAGTTCTGAAAGATCATTGCTCATTTTGACTTAAATTCAGATGTTCCTTAGGAACCATTATCAAATTGTAGAAAGTGTGAATATTTAAAGTATTTAGCGTCTCCGCACGCGTATGAAGAGCATTTTGCATCTTTTTGGTGTTAATCATGGTAGTGATTTCTAATTTGCCTCAATGGTTGGCATATTAAAGAGCACAAATACAGGGAGTTACCTTTATATTGAACATAGTTCCTGAAATTTTACCACACGCATTTGAAAGTATGTCCGTGTTTCAATTATGATTTATTTTCTTTTCAAACTAAATGTGGGTCGGGTATTTTACACTGAATTGTAAAAATAAATCACATATAATTCATTATTAGGAGAACTTTTAGTTTCATATTTAAGCAATTGAAGATTGTCAACAATTTATGTATGCTTTTCCATGTGCATGTTCCTGCATGGTTAGTGGTTAGTGTGATTCAGGGCTAATTTGCCTACACTTTAAAAAAACCATTTTTGCATCTTACAATTTATAATTCGTTTCCTATTTATTTTGTATAGCGTAAAATTTCTTTAATATAGATTAAACCAGACAAACACTTGATAGAAGTTAGTTGCTTATCAACATTTCACCTTTACTGTCTTGAGGGGGCGGGGGGGACATCATTCTGAACTGATTATTAAAGTTCTTTTTTAAAAATAGTACATACTAAAACAGTTGGCACATATATGTACGCTTTAAAGCAATCTCAAATTAAAAATATAAATAATTAATTAAAAGAAATACGGTATAATCAGTAACACAGTAATCATTGAAGGAATACCGACTAATTTGGTAGAAATTAGAAAGTTCAGGACATGAAGACGAGAAGTCAAATTTAATGTCCATTATTGTTGTTTGAGAAGAGTTTGGGAAGTCAGTAAATGCATCTTATTCGCGGCCAATGTTTTCACTCGTACAATGCATGCTCATAAAAATCATATTACCGCACGTGGTCAATCATCTTAAACAGCAATAGTGCAGAAAAAATTACAAGAGGGAAGAAGAAACTATGATAAATAAAGGAACAATTACTTTTATTGCAGAAACATCATTATGACTTAAGTATCCACCGTATCTGGTCAATCCTCCCGAAAAGCAACACTGCAGAAAAATTACTAGACGAAGCAAGAAGTTAGAGTAAAATAAAACAAAACGAGTGTGATAAAGAGTAAAGTAATTTCTATTACACATCTTGCCGACCTTCAACTTTAAGGTATCTGCCGTTGACCTTAATGGTTGGGATATGACAAATCATGGGCCAGTATTTTCCAATGTCCCTCTGACAGTTAAGTTCAATCAAAGGAGAACCATTGATGCTGAGTTCAGTAAGAGAAGGAGGCATCCTTCCTTCTTCAATTATTGTCTCCAACTTAGTACATTTATAGATATCCAATAGTCTGAGAGAGTTCAGATGTTGAAGGCCCTTGGTGTTCAGAGTCTTGAGCCTAGGCGAATTGTGGATGTATAGTCCAGTAAGAGTATCCGGTAGCACTTCATCTGGGGGATATGATTCTTTGTCTTGAAAAGAAGTGTGAATAGAAAAGAGTGTGAGCCCAGAAGGAGATTGCTTGTGTAGTTTCACTGCATTGGCAATAAGATTATATGAATCAGAGAACTCTAATGATTTCAAACTAGAGGGTAAACCACCATCCGGACACAAATCCATTTCTGGACAATCCCATATGGTTAGTGCTTTCAACCTTGGAAGGAGGCTACGCATTCTTTTGGGCAGGGACTTCAATTTAGGACAGAATTCAATGCTTAAAGAAGTAAGATTGGGGGCTGGCAAACCTTCACTGGGAAAAGATAGCAAATTGGGGCACCCAGAAATGGACATGGATTGAAGAGCTATGAGATTTTTGGGTCTTTCTTCTTGGTTTCCATCTCCCTCTTTGCCATAACCAGTAAGTGATTCTAGATTCTCACAGTATGAAATTCTGAGAGATTTGAGCTTGGGAAAGAGATCTAATGGTAAAGACCTAAGTGAGTGACAACATCTTATTTCCAACAATTCAAGTGACTGGTGGCATTGGTTTGAGCCAACAAATACTGGAAATTTTGGGTTGGAGCATCCAAGAATGAGTAGTTCACTAGTTACCTGAGTAAAGGGGAGTGAAGAAAAAAATTGCCGACACTCTTGAATTTTAAGCTGTGTCAAGCGTGGAAGGGCTTTTGGCAAGTCACCAGTCAGTCTAGGACAGTCACATATCACAAGTTGTCTAAGATGAGGAAAAGCTATGCAGCTCTCATTGTCATCTGGGTGACTCCATTTCTCCCATGCTTGCATATGGTAAAATTTCAAAACTTCAAGTGAGGCAAAAGATTGGATGGCATTCACCCCACAAGAAAATCTCCCATAAAATTCTCTTCCAACACTCTGCAGAGTCTTGAAACTTGAAATTTCAAGCTGTTTTAGATAGGGAAGTAGCCCAAGTGGAGGCAATACACAACAATATTTACAATTTTCAAGTCTCATAGATGACAAATTACAGAATGAATGGTATCCCAACCAATTTGGAAATTCAGTACCTGTATAGTTACGTACTGAAAGCTCTTCAAGGTTCTCCACACGAGGTTGTAAATGATCAAGCACATACTTCTCATGTTGTGAGTCATTTGTATCAGCATCATCACCCCAATTCAGATCTAGCTGCGTTACACATTTCTTGTCACATAACCTAGCCTCCATGGCCTCCTTGGGATGCACAACAAGTTTCAAATTTTTGATTGAGAAAGAACCTCGTATATGTGGGAGTTCTCCCAACTCACCAACTGAACAACCATAGTTTTTTCCAACTACAAAGTGACTTAAATGTTGGAGGCTTCTCAATTTACTCATGTGCGGTGGCATCTCCTTTATTTGAGTATTTTCGATATGCAGATACCGCAAATTAACTAGGTTATATATTTCTTGAGGTAGCTCAGCAAGATTGATGCACCATGACGCCTTCAATGTCTGCAAATTATATAAACTGCAAATAGAATCAGGCAACCTTTTAACTCTTGTTCCAGATACTTTTAAATAACGAAGTTGCCTTAGTAAGCCAATTGATTCTGGCAACTCCTCCAAGCCACTGAAGAATGAGAATGATAGCACTCTTAGGCATGTTAGTTTTGAAAATGAATCATCTAGCAATTTATGATCATGAAAAGTAATGCCTAGATTGAGTAAGGTGCGCAATCGATTGTGTTTGTCAATGGCTTCTAATTTTACAGGCCCGAGAGCAAAAGGAAATGATAAGTAGCGCATTCTTGTGCCAACATTTGTACTTGAGTTACCGTCCTCTAGTTTGACACAAAATTTTCCAGACACAAATCGAGCTAAGTCATTTACAAGATCATGCATCACAAAATGTTGTGTAGCAGAATCTGATTGTTGAAAGAATGACCTCGATACTAACTCAAGAAAATACTTATCTCCAACGTCTTCAATTCTCTGGCCATTCACAGGATTCTGAAGTAAGCTTTCAGCCATCCACAGCAATATTAACTCCTCCTTCTCAAATCTATAACTCTTTGGAAATATTGAGCAGTATGCAAAGCATCGCTTCAAAACTGAAGGAAGATAGCGGTAACTAAGCAGCAAAGCAGGAAGAATATTGCTTTCCATCTCTGTTAAATCCCATATGTCACTCCCTAATATATTTTCCCATTCTTTAGTGTCAGAAGTTGATCGCAGAAGGCCTCCGAGAGTTTTTGCAGCTAAAGGTAATCCCTTGCACTTCTTCGCAATTTCTCTTCCAATCCTATCAATACTGGGATTTGTACGTGAATTTTTATAACCAAACGCATGCTTTGCAAACAAATTCCAACAATCTTCATCAGACAAGTACTTGAGTTGATACGATTCAACAGTTTGCATGATTGATGCAACACGTTGACTCCGTGTGGTCACTATAATTCTACTGCCTTGAGCTCCATATCGTAAAGGCCTCTTCAAATGACACCACTCATCATAGTTCTCATTCCAAACGTCGTCAAGAACAATCAAAAACTTCCTCCCATCAAGCATCTCTTTCAATTTTACCTGAAGCGAATTCAAATCATTGGGATAATGATCACCCAAACTAATAGCCTCCAAAATTAACTTTGTGACCCTAACAACATCAAATTCTTCAGAAACACAAACCCATGCCATAAGCTCAAACTCCCTTTTCACTTGTTCGTCATTGTATACCAGTTGGGCCACCGTTGATTTCCCAACTCCGCCCATGCCTACAATGGGTATAACCCTAATTGTCTCATCGCCCGCGTTTTCAGACAACAATTTAATAATGGCCTTCTTATCGCCATCCCTACCGTAGGCCTCAGATTCTTCTGCCAGAGAAGTTGTGGGCGTTTTTGGTGACCATGTAAGACCTATTACCTCTTGCAAACGAAGAACATCTTTCTCTTCAATAAGACATTCTAACCTCTCAATTATCTCTTCTATGTCTTTCTCATGCGAATTCGGAGAACCCAACGGGAAATTCAGTACCTCGTTCTTCGATCTAGACTTCGCCTCAGTCTCGATATGATCCAACAGATCATCGGCATCAAACGCGGCATCCTTGAGTTCTTCAAGCCACTCCTTCACCGCAGAATTTCTTATCTGCTTCCCTTCTGCGTCGTCAAGCACTCCTCTGACAGATAGCAGCTTCATCTTCAACCTCTTGAGCAACTTGTCGTTGAGCTTCCTGCTCCTGAAGAAGGCAATGACGTCCGGAGAAGCGAGTCTATTGAACAAGACACCGAATAGAGCATCCAGAAGAGCTCCAGCCACAAGCTCCATAGCCATGGTTCCTTTACGCCTGGTAAACTAGAGATCAAGTGAAGCCAATCCGATAAACTGTCAACATGAACGTTAAATGAAAATTTTGTGCTGACACTTCACTTTCAGTTACAGGTGTAGAAGAAAGCTGCGTGTTCATAATAGAAGGGCATGAAGCCTGCTTGATGATCGCGAAAGATAACAATCAACAACCAGTAAAGAGTCAGAGTTTTTAAAACAAGAAAGAGAAGAGAGAGACTTCAAATCTGCAACGACTATGAATTGCATGATACGAGAACTAATTGACAGTTGAGTTGACACGTGATGGTTTGAAGTTACTTGCTATTTCTCCCATCCAATAAAGAAGTTACCCGCGACTTCTCTCGTACGAAAAATAAAGCGGGCTTACTTCTCGTTGGGTGATTCTAAGTTTCAAACCCATGTTCGAAGGTGTCACTTTTGTTTAAATAATAATAATAAGAAAATGTGGGTTGTAATTATTAAAACTTTCACAATGAATGAGTGGTATGAACATATTGATATTATTATTTACCATAATATACTTAGCTGCTGTGTGCTATTTTGATTATCACATTACGTTTGTTTTTTTTATTTTTTATAAGATGATCGCATTACTTTATTGAGTCATTGTAATGATTTTTCATTTTTCCAATGATAATCACCACCTTTGAACCGCCGTTGCCAGCCCCCTTAAACAATCACCTTCACAAAGCTTCTAATATTGGTTATTAGAATATTTTGGTCTATTAAAAAATTGTGACCGCAAAACAAATAACAGAGGAGTGCCAGACCTTCTTTCTTTCTTTCTTTCTTTTTTTTTCCAAAAAAAGAAAGAGTTGTTCGTCCAAATGCTAATTACTACAAGTGACTATTTAAAAAACTATATCAGTGAGTTTTTTAAGTGACCTTTTAAACTATTTTTTTTTTCTAAATGCTAATTATAAATGACTATCTAAAAAGCTGTGTCAGTGAATATTTCTGTGGCCCAAAACTAGATTTCTTTTTTTCAAACTGACTTATTTATTATATTAGTTAGTTTTCCATTGTTACTCTAAAACTAATAAAATTGTCATCTAAAAACGCCACATTTTAAAAAAATATTTACAAGGATGGATATCAAATTATAGTGTAAACCAACTAAATACATTACGCAAGAAACAAAACAAATTAATGCTTAATTTAGCCCCAAAATCCTTAGAAAGATTGAAGGGAATAAAAAAACTTCTGAGAAATTCAACTACAGCACCTTAAAATATACTTTTGATTTTAAAACTGTGCTTTTCAGTCCTTTAATCAAGAAAAAAAAAAACTCTTCCCCAAATTCTTCAACTTCATGATCTCATCTGCAATTTTCACACATATTTAGACCATTCTCATCGTCGTCTTTAGTCTATAAGCACTCACTTCCAATTCTGGGTCTCCAGATCAGAACGGCACGACAACCACGTAACTAAATCTGCAACCTCATCCCAACACCTAAGCACACACTTGTGATTCCTTAAGAATCTCAAGTATCCCACAGCCTCCTCTAATTCTTCTAACCCAAAACCTTCACTCGCATCTCTGGACATTAAAACAATATAATCATGGAAAAGGCGTACATTGATTTCTTGTTTCCTGTTTTAGCAGCCATGCGTTCAATATCAAACCCCTTCTTGTAAAGCTTATCATCCAAAAAGCATTCTTCCATGTCTTGTCTGGATAGAGATTCTAAGTTACCACTTGATCTGCAACGCCTTAAGAAAAAATTTTCTTGTGGGATAACTATGACTCTAAAGAAAGGAACTCTATCTAGACAAGCATGCTTGTATATGCAGTCGTCGTCTGTAATGTTCATCATCTCTACAGAGGTTAATGTAAGGTGATAGAGGTCCTCGAGTGATTGAGGCGACTTTAGAAGCAATCTCTGCCAATATCTCTTTTGGCAAGACGTAAGTTATGCTATAGGAACTTTCCTCACAAGTAGTAGTAGTTTTAATCCTCTTAGGCACTCATGAATCAGTCATGTTCATCAAATTTTTCTTTTCTTTACCAACACATGTTCATCGGAATAGAAATCCGTGTGGACAAAAACATTAAAATAACAGTGGAAAATATAAAAACTAAACAATATATTGCCGACCAGTTATTGATAGAGTAAGAGAGTTAGAGAGAGAGAGAGTGTGTGTATTAAATTGCGTGCCACGTGGGTTTTTGCTCGTTGAGGAAGAAGTCTTTCGCTGGAAAATTTGAATAGGCTTAAATGTTTTCTGCTTCTCCTTCTTCTGTCATGATTTTCGAGAGTCCTAATGTTTCTCCTACTACTAAGTCGAATCGTGTGTCCTACAAAGACTCCTTTTTGCGCTTAAAAGACTTAGCTTGCATTGAGTCTGTTTCCATTAATTCTCAAAAAGTTGATGAGGATCTTCTTGCTTCTGACTTGTTTCATCAGACATGGTCCATTCCAAAGCCGTATGTGGATATGGAGGAATTATTCTAAGTTTACCCTGTTATGCCTCTTTTTGAAGATGAATTCAATGAGGCCTGTCAACCATAGAAGTCTTCTCTAATCATCACTGTCTTGGGCACCAAGTTCAGTTTGTTCAAGCTGAAAGATATGTTGAGCAAGATCTGGAAATTGAAAGCTTTTGATCTCATTGACCTTCCCAACAATTATTTTATTCTGTGTTTCTCTAACAACGAAGCATGGGAGTCTCACTACCAACATATTCTTCTTGATGGTCCATAGGTAATAGCCAATCATTGTGTGCTGGTTCAAAGATGGTCTCCCCTCTTTGATCCCTTTAATAATCAGCTTGGAAGAATAGTCACTTGGGTTAAAACACCTAGCATTCCTATTCAATTTTATTCAAAAAAGTTCATCTCCAGGATTGGTAATATGATTGGTAAAACTCTTAAAGTCGACATGCATACTCTTAATTCTGAGAGAGAGGAAAACTCTCAGGTTTAAAGGGGGAGATTTGCAAGAATTTGTGTGGAACTTGATTTATAGAAGAAATTGATTCCTAAGATCTTCATTGCATTATCTCTTTATAATGTGGAATATGAAGGTCTTAATCTGATTTGCTTTAGGTGTGGAAAGTATGGCCATCGAAAGTCTTCATGTCCTCATGTCATGAGTATGGGGGATATTGATCTACCTAAATACAGTGCCCCTCTGGCAACATATGTGTAAGAGAACTCGCATCTTGCTTCAGGCGAAGTTTTTGGTCCATGGATGCACTACTGCAGAATATAGCTTTTACATCCCCAGAAGACGTCCGTTTTATTAAAAAGGGATGTGAAAAAGAAACGCGGTGGCATTTTCATAATTAAATTGGATTTTTCGCGTCCCAAAAATAAATTAGGGAAGATTCCGCGTCTCAAATATTATTAAGGATGTGGAATGCATGTTGAATCCGTGTCTCAAATTAATTTGGGATGCGGAGAAGGATTCCGTGTCCCAAATTTGAATTTGGGATGCGAAAAAGTCCCTTGCGGAGCCCACGTGGCGGGGAGCTTTCTGCATCCCAAATTTGAATTTGGGACGTGGAAGATGTTTTCCACGTCCTAAATTCAGAAAACTAGATTCTGCGTCCTAAATTGAATTTGGGACGCGGAAAGCTCCCTTAAAATAGAGCTTCTGCAATATGCACAAGACACACTACCGAAATAGTCAACTCCGCGACCCATCGAAGACGCACGAGCAGGCGATGTTGATGCTGGGAAAGACCTCGCCCACACCGCGAAACAGCCGAGCTTTGCCCACGGCCTCACCCACACGCCGACGCCATGCTGTGAATGACCTTTCCCTGTGACTCCACCTCCGAACTCCAACCCTATGACTCCACCTTTGAACTCCAACCCCCCATGGCACATTCCTTCCTCAAATCCACTATAAGCGCCTCTCCATCTCTTTATGTTTCTCTTTTTCTTCTTTCATGTTGTAGTAGTTGGTGATTATTGGAAGACATATGATAACTATTGTTTGATTATGATTCTTGCTTTTCGAATTTTGATATGTTATTGTTGGTTGTTGATTGACATATATATATATATAATTATTGTTAGCATATAAAGTTTAAGTAAGAATTAGTTTTATTAAAATGGTTACTCTCTTAGTGATATATGTTGATTTGTATTGTTTTGATAATATTCTTTGAATTGAACTGAATTGGGGTGTGTCTGAAATTTGTGGATATCTTTCTTATAAGGGGAGATGCTATCAAATTTTTTTAAAAAAAAGGAATGAGTGGAAAGGAATTGATATGTATTGTTTTGTATTGTTTTGCTATAATATTCTTTGAATTGAACTAAATTGGGTTATATCTAAAATTTGTGGAAATCTTCCTTATAAGGGGAGATGCTGCCAAATTTTTTTTTTAAAAAAAAAGGAATGAGTGGAAAGGAATTTATATATATTGTTTTACTATAATATTATTTGAATTGAACTAAATTGGGTTGTGTCTGAAATTTGTGGTATGTCTTGTCATAGGATATACTGCGTCCCAAATTTTAAATTTGGGGCGCGGTATATCCCACATAACATGTCCCAAATTTAAATTAAAATTCTTTGAATTGACATGATATGTGAGACATACCACATTCCAAATTTTAAATTTTGGATTTAGTATCTTAACTTCCACGTCCCCAAAATTTTAGACATTGTTTCTTTCTTTTATTTTTTACGTCCCTCAGACATACATCCCCAAAAAGGGACCATAAAAACCTTAAAAAACGGACGTTAAAAGTGTTTTCTGTAGTAATGTGAGGGTTATTTCTTCAAAGCCTAATTATTTAAAGAACTTGCCTGCATCTCACAAAGTTGATGAGGTTATTTGTATTATAGCCTTCATGATATTATTTATCGATTTTTGTTGTGCTATTTTTATGAATTTTACAAATGAATTAATTTAAGTAAAGAGATTTCTTGCGTTTAGTTTATGAACCAAACTGATATGACATGAAAACATGTTACTGTTTTTATCCATTTTACCTAATTTTTGGCAGATTTTTACGTTTAAAAAATCGTGCCTTGTCTGAAAAAAATTGACTACAAAAGATTAATTATTAAAGGGTGGGACCTTCTCTTTCACATACAAGAAAAAGATGGTCTTTAGAAATAAGCCAGAGGAAGACGTGATAATCAGTACCTTGTCCAAATAGAGCGTGAACTTTGGAAGGAGTATCATAAAGTCATTG
>JBAGKO010000008.1:25101075-25124083 GCA_037177275.1 Acacia concinna
GTAAAAGCCTTATACCAATATGGTTTAATCCAAGCCATTTATCCTTCACCATCTTTAACAGAAATCTCAGAATTACCAACTCATATAAAAGAAGCTGTCCAGTCCTATTTGGGATTGTTACTTAGCATACTGTTTTTATAAGGTGTTACTCTACAATTACAAAGATAACCCATGACAGATTTTATCATCCAATAAACTTAATACGACTTGGAACTACAAAGAGCCCAATAGAACCTAGAGCAGAATATAAGGAGGATATTGAAGATGAAGAAGAATTCATGTAGAATGTCTCTAAGATAAGAGCACAGGATCATTATATAATGTTTGCAGAAATGAATAAGGTGATTACTTCTAAGGACGATATAGCATGGAACTATTACCAAGGACATACAACTTTAATTTACTCATCAAGAAGGACCTCAAAGAATTCTCATTTCTTTAATCAGTTTTATGATAGATTAAAAATGAGTAAGTTTGATAATCTAGAGCCGACAAGGAAGAGGATATGCCAGATCTTATCAGAATATGCTGTGCATAAGTGTAAATATTGTCAAGACAAAAAAAAGAAGGATTTTGAAGAACCTATAATAGATTTGAGTACCTTTTGAAGAACCAATAAGAAGAAGCTACCGATAGTTGCCGACACCCTTATTACAAGAAGAAGACATAGAAAAAATTTGAAGAAGACATAAAGAGAAAATTATGTAACAACTTTCCTAATTTGTCAAAAAGCCTATAAGGAAACGTCTTAAAGGCTTTAATTAAGAATCTTATCCTATACAAAGTCAAAGAATCTATGTATATTTTTGTTATACATAGATTCTTTTTATACATATATTCCTTACTGATAAATCATTTAATGTTTTATAATTTATTACCATTCTTGATTTTCCTCTTTTTTCTTCACTATGTTTTATTATAATCATTGCAGGTGATGAATAATTAGATCTACTTTCTCTTATTAAATTGAATTGTTTCATTTCTTTTATATGCATAATAAATTCTTTCTTATCTTGTTATGTCCAAGGATATGGTTTACAATTTATTTCCTTACTATAATCTTTTAATTCTATCTTAGCTATAGGCTTTGATTTTTCCCAATGTACTAAGGGATTATCATCATAATTATCTATCAATCTTTGTTCTATAGTTTTATTCTCTACATGTTTTACTTCTATTATATCTAAGGTTGCTAACATATATTTTATTTCTACGGGCTTATTATTAGGTATAAATTGTACTTCATTCTTATGTAATTTTTTCTGAAACTTCTCATCTTTCCTTGTATATGGTCTAGTTATTCTTATTCCCCATGCTTCATGTTTACAAGGTGTTGTTAATATTAAAGCTTGTTTAATTAAATGCATCGGAAAATATTGTTCTAAGAAATCTAATCCTATTATAATATCCCAAGATGATTCATTGTATTGATTTAATTATTTTATTAAAAGTTCATATTCTCCTATTTGTATTGGTATATTATGTGCTTCTAATTCTATTGTATGAATTTCTCTTCCTGCACTTTCAATTCTTAACATTACTTTTTTTCTTTTTCCATAATTCAGGTGGTAAAACATTATATTTTGCAACTGTTAAATTTGCTCCTATATCTATCAAAGCATGATATTTCTTTGATCTATATTTTTGGTAATTAATTTTTATTAAAGCATAGAATAATGGCCTGCTCATAATTTTGATATTATTATAGTTTGGTAGTTTATCATTATTATTATTATTCTATCTTGTTGTATTATATAAGGTCTTACATTATTTAAGAAATCTTTTCCTAAAATTATTTTGTATATATTATTAGTATTTTCTTTTACCCATAATTTTATATCTATAACATTATTTTTGTTAAATCTTACAACAGATTTTGTTTTAGGTTCTTCTCTTATTATTTGTAAATAATTTTCAACAAAATTTAATTCTATAAAAAAATTCACTATTTTGATCTATTAAGGCTATTATTTCGTGCTATAATGCTTCTTTTTTTACTTCTATTTTTATAAATTTTTCATCATTTGGATTTATTTGTCTAGTTCTAGGTCTTATTTGAGCTAAATTAGGGTTTGTTGGTATTTCTGCTAATAAGTTCCTTTGGTATTCATCTTCTTCTCTTTGACTATTACTTCTTATTAATCCTCTCATTGTTCCTGGGTTACTTATACTTCTTTTTGGTGAATTTAATTTTATTTGTAAATATGGTGTATTTATTTTTAAAATTCTTTGTCCTAAATTATTATTACTTTGAATTCTTCTAAGATGATTAGTCTCAGGGTAATTTATTATTTTATCTAATTCTATTTGTAATTTTGTTGGTATTGTTATATTTGTAGGGTCTCAAGGTACTTCTTTTAATACAGGCATAAAATATTTATCTATTGATATTCTTCCATGAGATCTTTTATATATTTTATGTTCATTAGTGAATACTAGTCCTATCATTGCAGTTATACTTATTGTTCTTACTCCTTCTAACATTTTTATTCCTCCAAGATTATGATATATTATTATGGATTTATTCATATATTCATCAGCTCTAGATATAACAAAATTTGTATTTAAAGTAAATTTTAATTTTTGATATATTAAATTTCCTGTTAAAACTCTTAATATACTATTTTGAACACTACTTATTTTTCTTCCATCTGTTATTAACAATTTTATAGGTGAGTTTATTCCTTCTTTAAAATATGCTTTTACAAGTAATTGCACTCCTGTTATGTAAATTTCTGTTACTTCATCTTTAAAAGGTAATTTTGATATTTCTTCTTCTATTAATGTTTTACTTATTAGGGGTATTCTTAGTACCCCTTCTGTTAAAGTTGATTCTATATGGTGTTTCTTTTCTAAAACTACATAGGCACTTTTTTTTCATTTTTCTTTGATTTTAACATCCTGCTTACTTTATGCATAAAACCTTCATTTTTTAATTCTTCTAGTTTCATATCTAACTTTATGTCTTTAATTTTATTGTATTGTTTTTCATTAAAAGTTATTCTTTTTTCATTTATTCCTTCAGGTGCATTAGTATATTCTTCATATTCCTGATTACTAGGTTCTTCTTCTTCTATTACATTCATCATATAAACTTTGTAATTTTCTTCTTATATTTGCAAATTTTCAAATTCATTTTCATATTCTTCATCTATTTCTTCACATATTTTTAATTATATATTTATATTTCTAAACTTTCTACTTTACTATAAATAGCTTCATCAGATTCTAAGGGTTCTAATTCGTATTGAAAAGCTTGTTCTAATTTTTTCATTACTTTCTTATTTATTGGTTATGGGCAGCTTATACTTATGTCATATTTGTCCACAATTATATCTATATTTTTTAGGTCTTTTATTATAATTAATCCTTTTCTTTCCTTTTTTAAAATATTTCCTAGGTTTAAATTTTTTATAAAATTTTTCTTTAGGATATTTTTTAAATCTATATTTCTTTTTTCCAAAATTTCCTCTTTTTCCTTCTTTTTATCCTTCCCTTCTTACATCCCCATTTATGAGGGTTTTCAAATTCTCCACATTTTAAAATTGTTCTTTTGTCTTGTAATATTTTATATTTCTCCAAGCTTATTTACATTTATCAGATAAATATTCTCTTAAATAATTTTCTTTTCTTCCCATAGTATCTATATATGGCATTAATTCTCGTTTTATTCCAAAAGCTCTGTTATAATCCTCTATTATTGTTTTTGATATTAATTTTATAAATTGGTCTAAGTGTTCTAAGATTGTTCGGTCAACCCCTGAATATCTGTTCTTATGGGATTATTTATAAATAAAATAAAAGGACTATTCATGAGCAGGAATAGGTATATAAAACTGCCATAAACAATTTAACTCTTTAAAATTGGGTCTGTTTCTATTTTTCATAACATTGCTGTCTCATTCTAGCAAAAATAACATTGCCTGTGTGTTTGTTTTTTTGGTCAAACCTGTGTGTGTTTTTTTACTAATGGATAATTTTCATCTTTGATAAATTGTTTTGAGTTAACAATAAATTTTATTGACGAGAATAACCGATAAATTTTTCTGCATAAATTAATTCATCACTAATATAATATAATTTTGTAATTAGGGACATTGTCAATTAAAATGTCGTTTAGCAGTAGAGCTGTCGTTTTATTCCTTGGAGACGACAGTGTCGTTTATCTTGCAACGATTGTATTTGATAATCAACTCAGTAATCAGCAGTCAATACATTTCTAAACTCAGGCTTTATCGTGACCCTGTGATTGGATCCAAAATAGATGTGAACTGTCATTTGCGCTTCCGTCCCGCTCGGTCCCCCTCTCACTGGAACTTCAGCTTGAGGCTGGCATTTCAGCTCTCAGTAAGTCTTCTCGCAACTGAAACTTTTTATTTTTCACGTTTAATTCAGAAGTTTCAAGCTTTTCATCCACTTCACATGCCCATTTGACTTTTCTTTTCTAGTAAGATTCGGTATATGACACGCATTTCCAAAGATCCATTATTTTTTCTCGATTCTTCGTTGCCTTGGTCTTTACAATTCTTCAAGTTCTTGCTCTTTTGCTATGTGCTTCTATATTGCTTTATCTTGGTCCTGAGGGAGGATACTGCAACGGGGCTAGGAAAAAATGTGCTTTTAAATTATTAGCATTGATTCTCGATTTTTCTGCCTGGTTATTTTTTTGGACTCTATTTTTTATTTTAGTGAAATGCTGAAAGAACCTTACCTGTTTTTTATCTGATCTTGGGTTTGGTCGAGTATTAAAATGGAGCTGAACTTACTGATGCTTTCTTCTTTCCTCTTTAACTTTTGATTCTGTTGTTCACACTGGAATTCGACAATGCACTGTTCCAGTGCGGCGTGATTGCTGGTTTTCACACTTCAGTGGGGTGCTATATTCTAGTCTGATTTTCTTAATCTTTCTGAACTCTGATTGTTTTCACTATCATCAACTTCGTGTTCTGTAGTAACAGCAGATTTGCCAGGGTTCTTTGCAATTCAACGACATTGTCGCCTAACTTGCCATGGAAGAGTAAATTTCTCTTTACTTATCAGTCATCAGACTTGTGATAACCAAGTTTTGTTGCATGTCTCTCAGATATGGTTATTTTATTGATTTCAGAGAAAATGCAATTGATCTTCTCCAACGGTATAGAAGGGACAGGCGGACCCTTCTTGATTTTATACTTTCAGGTAGCTTAATCAAGAAAGTTATAATGCCTCCTGGTGCAGTTACACTGGATGATGTGGATCTAGATCAAGTTAGTGTGGATTATGTCCTTAACTGTGCAAAAAAAGGTGAAAGAGTGCGGTACTTTCCCCTGTTTGACACTGAACCTTTTTAAAAGTTTGTCATAATTATTTTTGTTATATGTTTTACGTAGGTTTAATGCTTGAGCTATCGGAAGCAATTAGAGATTATCATGATCACATTGGTTTCCCCCATATGGTATGCTTTGGCTATGCCTACATGATCTATTGATTTTTTTAGTTGTCAATTATGTAGGCATGTCAATCTGGACCCGTTTTTCATAAATGATTCAAATTCTGGATTGGGCAATATTGTACTACGAGTGACTTGTTTACTATAAAAGATGCTCTGGTTACCTATGTTCTTTTATCATAAATGTCTATCCATACCCTTTCATCATAAATGTCTATGGTGCGTCTTCATAATTCTTCTAACTGATCCTAGTCATGCTATCTGAATTTAGTTTTTTTCCTTAAACCAAAGTTGTTGTTCAATTGCTAGCGATGGCCATGTTTGAATTTATGTGTTTGGTTTCACCAGAGTGATACAGGTTCAGCAGGTGACTTTTATTTGGTCACTGATCCTGAGTCTTCAGGTTCTCCTCCCAAAAGGGCACCACCAGCTGTCCCTATTTCCACACCAGCACCAGTTTCTGTTTCCACTCCGTCTCCTGTTTATGCGCCCTCTCCAATTGTGTCGAATGCATCAAGATCAGAGTCTTTTGACTCTACACAAGAAAAGGAGCTGACAGTTGATGATATTGAAGATTTTGATGATGACATTGACACTGAGGTGGTTGAGAATTTTAGAGCAAGAAGGACTTTGAATGATGCTTCTGATCTTGCAGTAAAGTTGCCTTCCTTTTCAACAGGTGACTGTTCATTGATGTTTATCTGTTGGACAGATCCTTATCCTAGCCCTGTCAGTCTAGGCATCATTATATCTGAATATATGGCGAATGCTCAGGACACAGAATTTCTTAAGACACAGGAACACACCTGAACTTTTTATTTCTCAAAAAAAAAAAGAAAAGAAAAGAAAAGGAACATGCTTGAAATGGAAATTTTGGTGAACTTATAGTAGTCGACATTTCGTAGTTTCAACGCTTATTTAAAATCACTAATTGCTGATTGCTGAGTGCTGGCTCATGGAAAATTAATTCCTCTGGTGGAAACTTGTATAAGTAAAGATTGAGGAATTTCTGTTTTCCTTGGGCTTTTGTATGGGTATAGGAAATTTCGTTTAATTTTGAACTCCTTGCCCCTTCATGACTTGTCCACCCCAACCTTTGTGGGAAGCTCTAAATTAGATGTACGGACATATTTTGCCTCAAGGATGTTCTATGATGTACGGACATATTTTGCCTCAAGGATGTTCTATGTTTTTTATGGACTTAAATTGTACCATAATGCTCTTAAATTCCACTGTCCCTGATGAATGTTAGAGATGTTACTTAGGGAGACTAATAGTGCGTTTGGGAAACTCTCAAACCTAGGTTTCAAATTTAAGTTTGCACAAATCGAGACAAAACTCCTTTCACATACTTACTTCAAAATCCGTAAAAAATATTCTCATAAGCTAATCCAAACGTATCTTAAGAGTGGGTAAAATGGAAGGCATCCCACCAAGGTACCCTCATGCTGTAATGATGTGGTATCTATTGTTTACATGATGCCCTTGACTCTTGTCAACAACATTAATAAAACCATCTGAAATTGTAACAAGCCCTACATTCATTGACTGTGCCGAGCTCTGTATTTAATGTCACTTCATCGATTCATCCTCATATTTGCATTTGAACTTAGGTAACCTAAAAATTGAGTAGATGTTGCTAGTGTCGTAACCAAAAGTATGCCCCATTCCATGTATGATTGTGTAACAAATTTTCCTCATTCTAAAAGCTTTTTCCTAAAGATAGTGGCATCAAGTTTTTATGCTTATTATTTGCTAAATGTGCTATTTTTTTGCCCGAAGTTTGTATATGGCCTAAAGTTGGCCTAAGCGGTTTATGCTCAAGGCAGAACTCCTGAGATGATGTATGGATACCTGAGGTTCCGAGGTTTGAACTCAAGTTGTGATAATTTTTTCTTTACTTGGCGTTACTGTTTCTAGGCATCACAGATGATGATCTCCGTGAAACAGCATATGAAATTCTCTTGGCTTGTGCTGGATCCAATGGGTATGTTATGCTATCATGATTTGATTATTTTGAAGGATCTCTTGACCTTCTGAAAATTTTGTGAGATGGTTGTTTTCCACATATGTCATCATATTTTTAACTCAATAATCAGGGGTCTGATTGTCCCATCAAAGGAAAAAAAGAAAGAAAAAAAATCCAGGTTGATTAGGAAGCTTGGGCGCAGCAAAAGTGGAAGTGTGGTTTCCCAATCTCAAAATGCTCCTGGCTTAGTTGGGCTGTTGGAAACCATGCGTGTTCAGATGGAGGTATTTGATGAATTCTTTGTATTCATTTAGAGTTGTTTTCTGTGCCTAGTTTTTTCCCTGATTAGTTTTCCTCCTTTATCTTTTGTATTGTCGGATTTTTTCAGTCATGTGTTCTTTGCATTGTATGAAAGTAGTCATTAGTGATCATCTGAACACACTTGTTTCAGTACCTTTTATTTTCTTGGCTTACTTCTTTTGTAAAGTCAGTTTTACTGTGTCTCCATTTACTCGTAGGTCCATTAACTTGTCCAGAAAGTGTCATGCCTCTGCAGAAACATATTTGTGTTCTTAACCTGCTTACGAACTAAAGCTTATTTTTCCCTGTTAGGTGGGTGGGGGAACATAGTTGGTTCTTTTCTTGTAAATAATTTTCGCTTATATTCTGAGTTAGAATTTTCTTCACTTTTAATAAAAATGGAACTTGCTGTATAAGTGTGGTGAGCATAGACTGTGAATGATGATTACAGGGAAACAAAAATTGTGTGATTGGCGGTTTGTGGCTTTTCAACCTTTAGGACAAAATTGTATTTCTTTTGTGGGCTGTCCAATTGTTATATGCAACAATTAGCAATTTTGTAAACATATGCAATTCTATCAAGAGAGGGGCTGTTTTATGCCAATTAGAATGACCGTGAATTCTTTAATTGCTAGGTTGTAATAGGCTTGCCTAAGTTTTTCTGTTGTGTAAAGCTAATATTTCTTTGGTCAGTTTTGAATTATGTATTTTGTGCTCAGAGTCATAGATCTAATAAATTAAGCTTGCAGATCCCTGAGTCATTGGATATCAAAACAAGACAAGGTTTGCTTAATGCTCTAGTGGGAAAAGCGGGAAAAAGGATGGATACTCTATTGATTCCTTTGGAGTTGCTTTGCTGTGTTTCACGAACAGAATTTTCTGACAAAAAGGCATTTATAAAGTGGCAAAAGAGGCAGGTTTGTATAGCCATAATATAATGTTCTGTCTGCACCCCTCTGTAATCTATATTGGGTTCTCATTATTTATAGAACTATGAGAATTCCGGTACCTAATAGATTATGTTTCTGTGTTTAAAATTTTTATTTGTGTCAATACAGTTGAAAATGTTGGAGGAAGGGCTTGTTAATCACCCTGCTGTTGGATTTGGGGAATCTGGGCGTAAGGCAAATGAATTGAGGATTCTTTTGGCCAAGATTGAGGAATCTGAGGTGCGTGTATTATCGGGCCTTGAGGACTGGCTTGCTTTGAATCCTGTCTTATTGTCTGTTGCTGAAATGTTACTAACTCCTCTAGTTTTATTTCACTCTCTATTTGTCTTTTAGTTTCTCCCATCTTCAACTGGTGAACTTCAAAGGACAGAATGTTTGAGGTCTCTGAAGGATATTGCCATTCCACTTGCTGAGAGGCCAGCTCGAGGTGACTTGACTGGTGAAATTTGTCATTGGGCAGATGGTTACCACTTAAATGTCAGACTATATGAGAAATTACTTCTAAGTGTATTTGACATGTTGGATGAGGGAAAGTTGACAGAGGTAGGTGTTTTATTTTTTGAAGGTCATATCTAGAAAAATTGATATTTGAGTTGATCCATTAAATCCTTAAATTGATAAGCTAAGCTTCATGGATCCTGGATCTTCTTTTCTTTAAAATTTTAAATATGTAAAGTAGTTTATGCCCTTAGTTAGTGATCCAGTTGTTGGAGCCTAGTAAAAGGGCTAGAGGAAGACCAAAGACAACGCTCAATGAGGTTATTGAGCAGGACCTCTTAATTAACAATTTATCCAGAGATTTGGTTTTTGATCGATCTCAATGGCATTGTATGATCCATGCACATGACCCCACCTAGTAGGATAAATCTTTGTTGTTGTAAAGTGGTTTGTACTCTATGGTCGTGTGTGCATGGGCTGTTCCATTGATATTTCTTATTATTCTAGTTATTGAGAAAGAGTGGAAGTGAAAGTTTATTTGTATTCAAAAGGGTGAATGGGTGGATTTCTTCTGTTACCAACTTGCAAGTGATGTGTTGAAACTTTGTAGTAGTTAGGCCTTTACTGAGAAAATGTTTGCTGTTTGATTCACTGATGGTATGTATGGTGTAATCATTAGGTCACAATCAAATTTTCTTTTCCTGAAAAGTTTTATCCCTCTCTGTGTTTACTCTGGTCATGCATGTCATTCAATATGAAGGAACAAGGCAGTGTTATGTCAGAATATACAAAACGGAATAAAATTGTGATACAAGATATTGCTAGGAATGGTCATATATACTTCTTTTTTTTTTTTCTGGTAAATTTTTCTAAATTATGTCTGTCATCAATGGCTTATCTTATTGACAGGAAGTGGAAGAAATTCTTGAGCTTTTAAAGTCAACCTGGCGAGTCTTAGGCATCACAGAGACAATCCATTACACCTGTTATGCATGGGTTTTATTTCGTCAGGTACGACAATTGCATTTTCTCAATTTAGTTATTAAGAACCATTGTCAGATGTGGTTCAACTGCTTTTCTGGATATCTGCTGACAGTCATTGTCCTCCCTTTTTTTAGTATGTTATCACAAATGAGCAAAGAATTTTACTGCATGCAATCGAGCAATTAACGAAGATACCTTTGATGGAACAACGGGGACAACAAGAGAGGTTACAGTTGAAAAGCTTGCGTTCCAAGGTTGAAGGTGAAAGGGATATATCTTTCTTGCAATCTTATTTAATACCAATTCAGAGATCGGTTGACCAGCAACTTGGAGATTACCACCCGAACTTCTCTGAGGTTTGTCAAACTATTTGGGTACAAAATTAGCAATATGATATGTTTTTATAATCTTTCCCTATCTATTGGAAGTATACTATCAGAAGTCATGTCACTGTAACTGATGGGGACAAAGGGAAATAAGGAGCATGGAGGGAGCATAGGAGGGTATGGTATTGCTAGAGTGTGGCTCTGAAAACGTGGCTGTTATTTTTCTTTTTTTGCTGTGACTGTTAAGCTCTAACCCCGCTAAGATAAAGTAATCTTTACATTGGATTGAGGATAATCTCATCTTGTCACAAGTAATGCCATCTCGTTACAGTAAGGTTCGTTCATATTGTGTTTCTCCAGCACCTGAATTCCTGAACAAATTAATTCATGGGATTAGAATTATGTTTAGTAGGAATGTACACACAGGCTGGATCAGGTCAGATCTGATCATCTGAGTTAAGCCATTGATCAATTTTTTCTACGAGACCCAACCTGACCAGCCAGTCCAGTTATCTTATTGGACTGGATCATAGCAGTCCAATTACTTATTCATCCTGGAAGACATGTTGGTGTTAATTAGGTCTTGATGGTAACAGTCCAAAAGCAAAATCCACAAGTTAAAGCCTAATATTGAACCATGTATATATGATAGGAAAATTGACATACTTAAATGAAGTTGTATAAAAGTTCTACATTTGCTGTGAAGGAGTTGCAATAGGAGTATTGACAAGCATTACTGCCTGTTGCTGGCCTGGATTGTATGGTTCGTTTGTGATAGAGCTAGCAAGTTTGTAGATGAAAGTTATTAAAAAACAAGACTGATATCCTCTTTACTGAAGGTGAAAATGAGAGAATACAATCCTGGAGCCTTCTCCTAACAGATAAACTCCTTACAGCCGAAAGAAAATAAGACAGTAGCCACACACAATCTGGTGTTCGAGAGACCAGACCCTCTCCTCACTACAAAATACTCTACCTTTCACAAAGGCTCCCCCACACTCCATATAACGTACACACCCACTAACTGACAGTGTCAGAATTCTGTTACTGATCCTACACGATCATCCTTGCTCATCTTCTCTCTCCTGCTTACTGTTGGATCAATTGTGGACCTTGGGCTCCTCTTGGACTTCCTCTTATATACCTTATCCCAATAGGTATTGGGCCCAACAGTTTGTGTTGGCCTGTGTTGTGAATTCAACAAAATGTTGATAACTATCGATCAAGCAAAACAATTAGCGTTGAATAGATTGGTAATAATTAACGCATGATTTCAATGTGATGAATTAGCTACTGGAAAATGAATACATGACATTATATTATGCATATTTTGTGTCATGTAATAAATATAACATTTGTTAGAGTAGAAATTGGATATCTTGCGATTCAGCCAATGGAACTTGTATGATTTAACTCAAGGAAGAACAAAGATAAATTAATACTGCTCCAACATATTTGGTTATTTTCTGCATCTGTTGCCACAATGCATCACATTTTCATGTTTAAAAGTTTCAAACGATTGCTTGCTTTTGTAATTGCAGGCCATTCTTTGTCTTCTTTATTTTGTCTGGAAAGGCAGAAAACTGTTGAGATCCCTCTCTCTTCTTTTTGTCTCATGATAATCTGTTCTGATTTTTAGCCATTCATTTCTTAAATTTGAAGTTGCGCCCCAGTTTTGCAATGAACAACTCTTACTTTGTAGGGTTCAGCTACAATGGAAAAGATTATGACAGTTGCCATGATTACTAGAAGGCTTCTACTAGAAGAACCTGATACTGTACGTGTAACTCAGTTTGAAGTTTTCTTTCACATGTTGATATATCATTCTGAGGAAAATTATTGCGTTGATATATAAATTTCTTGAATGAAGTCCATGTGCCTTATAAATTGCTTCTTCACACATCATATGTTTTCTGTTTTTCAAAATGTTGAAAGTTCTCTATACCTTTTGACAGCAAAATCTGCAGTCCATGCCTATTAGTGATCGTGACCAGATAGAGTTATATATTTCATCATCAATTAAGAGTGCATTTGCAAGGGTGAGTATTCTAGTTGCTTATTCTAAATTCTGAATAACTTAATATTGTGTAGTTGTTGAATATATCTTTCCAACCAAGCAGCTAATTAGTTATTACTAACAATAGGCTTCCAAGCTAGCCCTTCCTGAAAAGGTCTATCTGAGAACTCCTCTGAATAATGCTCTTTGAATAACTGAATAGATCGATCCCTTACTGTTATAACATTACACTCCTACTCGTTTTTGTGTCTTGTATGTCTCCTCCTATGGGTTTGCTGCACTATGGAAAACACTCAGCTAGCATCTCCTTCTGAGCCCATTTAATTGTAGCTTTCAGCCACCAACTAACCTTATCTATTTCATTTCTTAAAGCTAACTTTTGTGCTTGTTGATCTTCTGATAACACCCCACTTCTAAGCCTACTATTCATACACCTGAGACGTGTGACAACCCTCTTTCTAATCCTAATAACCCAGATACCTCCCAAGTCAAAACTAAGTAAAGACACTTGAAATGGTTTTGCGCCTCTTTGTTTCTACTTGTAAATCATAAAGTGTATGGGATCATTATCTTTCTCTATTCTGTTTTTCAATGCAAGGTAGAGGGTGGGGGAATACTTTCTTTGGTTCTTTTGTTGAAGTAATCTCTTTAATTTTGCCAGATATTGCCAGTTATTGATAGATTAGACATGTCACATGGGCATCCTTTGGCATTACTTGCGGAAGAACTCAAGAAACTCCTTAAAAAGGATTCGGGAACTTTCATGCCTGTTTTATCTCAGAGGCATCCACAAGCAGCTATTGTGTCTGCAACTCTTGTTCACAAGCTTTATGGGAACAAATTGGTGAGTATATATATTTTATTTTATTTATTTATATTTGGAAGATATTAAAATAGTGAAAATTGATTGATTTTTTTTCAGAAACCTTTTGTGGATGGTGCTGAACATCTGACTGAGGATGTCATTTCCGTTTTCCCAGCTGCTGAAAGTCTTGAGCAATTTATAATGCTCCTTATCACATCTGTGTGTGAGGAAGAGAATGCAGAGATCTTCTGCAGGAAATTGAATCAATACCAGGTTTGGTAGTTAGAATTATTATTCTTTAAGAGTAAAATAATGTTTTATTTGATGCTTGGAGTGTGAAGATGACAAGACCCACGACTATAACAAGTTGATAATAAGGCTAAAACCAGAAATAGACAAGAAATGGTAATAACTTGATATTGATAATACTATTACTGTGCAACTAAATCAGGTTACATGGAAAATGATGATTCAAGCTAAACCCATATCTCTAATTTTCATTCACCCAAATCAAATAACTGTAATAGAAATACATGAAACCGAACAGAATACACATCAACACCTTGCAATACAGAACCATACAAAAGTGTAAAGCAACACTGGTTTTTAAGAGGCCAGCTGTCTCCTAAACCTTATTTCACTTCTGAAAGTCCGAATTCCTCTTCCCTTCCATGACTTTATTTATTCCAAATCTGTTCTATGCCCTCCTGCTGTTATAGATTGAGGCAAAATCTGGCACATTGGTTTTGCGTTGGCTCAACTCACAGCTTGAAAGAATTTTAGGTTGGGTGGTGCGGGCTATTCAGCAAGAGGTGAGCTTTAACATGACAATTGTTTTACTCCTGTAAAGTATTAGGCATTTTGAATCAATTCTCTTTGTATGTATGTATCTACATAGAGTAGTTATTGATTAAACTGTCCTGCATCATTGTTTGTGTAATGTGTTCACTGAAAGTTTTATTTATTAAAGGAGAAGCATATATGATTTCTTACAAAGCTACAAATTGAGCGTACCATATTAGAATTATCATGTGTGAGGAATATTCTTTCTAAATAGGTATTGAAGAACATAGGGATAAGATGTCCTGGTGTGCTGGCAAGAAAATGCAAATAAGACTAAATTAAAATTATATTTTAAATGTTAGTTTTGAACCGTCCCTCCAACTTACCTAATGTTTTTTCCCCGTTTTACAAAGAAAACAGTACAAAAGAGGTGGGGGAATGGATGTTTTATAAGGGCTCAAAAGTAATTATACTTGATTCCTTTCTTGTAGAAGGGATTATAATTTATTACATGACACGAGATAAAGAAGAATTTTTAATATTAAAATTATTTTGACTTTGACTTATGCAGATTATTTCTTTTGCCATGTTTTCATTGTCAATTATTTTCTATTTTCTTTTCTTAGGTTAGATCTGTATCATTCTCTTTTCTGCTTCCACTATGTTGCTACTCAGCACATTTTAATTTTTTACCAATATTCTTTCACAGCATTGGGATCCGATATCTCCTCAACAGCGTCATTCGAATTCCATTGTTGAAGTATACAGGATTGTGGAGGAGGTAAGAATTTTGAAGCTTTTTTTTATTTCATTTTACAAGTTTATAAAAATAACTTTCATGGCCTACCAGCGAGCTAGACTTTTACTATGTCATTTTTAAAGAAAGAATGTGATGAGACAAATAGTCATACATCGTAAGCATTGGTCTGTATCTGCATCCTGTTTTTTCTGCATTAAGCATTTAGTACATCACACGATATGAGCAACCTTGAATTAATCTCCAATGTGCAAAAATAGAGGAAGGGAAGTAACACTAAGGAAATGACCAAAAACAAGTTTAAATCCTTCAAAGGAGCTTTTCCAGGTAACATGGATATAGCTTAGTCTCTTTTACGTCCCTTCCAGAACCTTTTCTCTGCTGTAAGGAAATTCTGCCAAATTCATATTTAAAAAAAGGGGGAAAATGATGTTATGGTCCCAATTAAGGAAAATAATATAAAAAAAGTCTCAGCTTATCAATATTAAGTGAATGAACAATCATTAACAAGTGAATGAGCTATCATTGATAAGCATGGGACTTTTTGGATATTATTGTCCTTAATTGGGACCTAAGTGTCATCCCCCTCCCCCCCAAAAAAAAAATCCTTCTCTCTTGAAGGATGGTATTTATAGAATTTTGTTAGATTTTATCAATAACATTAATTATGCTCATAAAAAGTATCAGCAGTCAAGGTCTATGTCAACTATTTTCTGGACCTTGTTTTACTAATGGAACTGGGATATGAAGTGAAATTGTAACAAACTAGTGTTAGAGGTAATATTCTAATCTGGCTATCTACTAAAGTTTTAATTTAATTGTTATTGGGTGCAGACAGTTGATCAATTTTTCGCTTTTAACGTTCCAATGAGGACAACAGAATTGAATAGCTTGTTTCGTGGCATTGACAATGCACTTCAAGAGTATGCAAAACATGTTGTCGATGGGATGGGTGAGAAGAGGCTTCATAATGTTTTCTTCTATATGCATTATTTAATTATGGAATTGATTGTCTGTTATCTGCAAGGTATGATGATAGCATCTAAATCCCAATGGTAGAGATCAATATAGTCACTTTTTAGGATCAGGCTACCTATTTCAACGCTATTTAAATTTTGTGAAACAGTTGATGTGAGCATATGGCGTAGTAGCTTTTCTCCTTACTCTCAATTTATACATGGCAAACTGTACTATGGCTACACTCACTCAAGCTGGAATTGTCTTTTATATCAAGAAGTTTCTGCAACAAAAATTGAAACTGTATTCTTGAGAAAAATATTTAATTAGTTACTTGTTAAGTATTGGTCGCTCTTTAACATCCAGATCAAATGAATATAGTTAAATACTTGTTTGGTGCATCCATAAGCTTGGTGTTCATATCCCAAGATTTTATGTACTTGAGTATCAGTGTATTGCCCCACTTAATGAGATAAGACTGGCGGTTATTGTTGTTGTTGTTGTTGTTGTTGAGTATCAGTGTATTGCCTTTCTCCTTAACTGTTGTCAGTTGCAAAAGGCTTTATGATTGTCTGGAAAGAATTGTGAATGAGTATCCTGCAGATGAACAAGTTTCATATAAATTCTTCCCTATAAATCTTTATATATTTGTTTGAACCTTTAAAGTATCCTTTAATTGCACAGCTAGCAAGGAAGACTTAATACCCCCAGTGCCAATACTCACGCGATACAAAAAGGAGGCTGGAATTAAGGCTTTTGTGAAGAAGGAACTGTTTGACACTCGGGCACTTGATGAGACAACAAGATCAAGCGAAATTAATGTCCTAGCAACTTCGACACTTTGTGTTCAATTAAATACTTTATATGTGAGTGCTAGCAAACCTGAATTATGTTGGATCGTTTTTTCCTGTCTCATTTAGTTGATGTTGGGGATATTTCTTTTGGACAAGACTTGGATAATCTTTAGCTTGTTATTAAGTTTTCTGATAAAAATTGAAACATTTTCCCCAAATCAGCTTATCATTTGAAATAATTCTTTGGACGCCCCTCTTTTCTTTTTCCCATACATTCTCTGCTACCAGTTTGTAGTTTGAAGCATAATAATTTGTCAGATCAGATGTTGAAATAAGTTTTGAGGTTCATGAAGAGGATGAGTAATGTGTTTACCTTCTGTACAGTCAAAAAGCTTTGTTTATTTATGTCTCTCTCCTGAGTTGCCTCTTTTCCCATTACTAAACCATAATTCCCTTTTTCATAATTACCAAAATATATTGAGCTTGATGTAGTTAGGAAATCAACTTATTATTACAACTTAAAAAAATCTAAGAAGTCGTGCATTATGTTATTATGAAAAGTTCCTATTATGTTGTTATTTATCTCGTGCATTGCATTGCACTGGAAAAATAATTTTCCTAAACCATAGATAATAATCAAGATATAGTTGCATTGAGCAAGTCGTTATTGTGAAAGCACTTTCAACATAATTGTCTATTTTTATACTTCTATAAATCTGGGTGTGTCATGTACCAAATATATTTATTAAAGTCTTCATTTTTGTGGCGTTAAGCTGATGCAAGTATTTCTGTCATCTACAGTATGCGATTAGTCAGCTTAATAAATTGGAAGATAGCATTTGGGAGCAGTGGACAAGTAAAAAGTCCCAGGAAAAACTCACAAGTAAGTAGCTGTTGGTAGCATTTCAGCCATGTACAATATGCAGAACCTACGTTATAAACAGAGTAAAAGAAAGACAAGAAAAATAAAGTAAAAACCCCTTTGTTTATCATGCTAATCATAAGTGAAAAAGGCAGCAACAACGACAACAGCAAGCCTCCTCCCACTGGGTGGGATTGGCTATACATGTAGCAATTAACCATTTATAACCATTTAATGTGGCTTGCCAAACAAGTTTGAGGGATTCTTTCTTAAAGGAACAGCAATCATTACTAATAAAGCAGTTCCTGTAATTCTTTATAATTTCCTTTTTTTTCTTTTACTAATTTATTGAGGGTGTCATATCCTTCAGCTCTCAGCTTGATATTTGTAGCCTACCAAAATCATTAACTAGTGTTAGTTTAGTGCTGGCGCTAAGTGAGACGTCATTCATTCTATCAATGCAGTTGTGCCATCCTGGATTTTCTCTTCTTTATTGATGCAGTTATGATTATTGATGAAAGCTGTCATACAGTACTGATTTTGAACGATGCTTTAGTAATTGATCCTGACATCAATGGACTAACATAAATACATAATGATGGCCATATTTTATTTGTTTCCTTTCTTTACAAACAATGATTTGTGGAGAAGGTCTGAAGAAAGAGGATAAGTAATGCTTTCATTGGATGCTTCGTACTTTGAATTATGTTAGGACATTTTCTTCCATTATTGGAATACTGAAATATTTGAATTTTACCATATATGAATTTTTATGATTTAGAGAAATCCATGGACGAGAAGTCCAAAAGTTTTGCACAGAAGGATATCTTTGATGGATGTAGAAAATCTATACATGCTGCTATGGACTGCATTTGTGAGTACACAGGTAACATCTTGAAATTTCATATCTTTACTTGAAATTTAAAGGGAAAATCACTGCAATGTCCCAACCAAAAAAAAAAAATATCAGAAAAGTCCCATGTCTTGTCAATAGCAAGTAAGAGAGTCATTATTGACAAGTTACCAGATTTTTATGATATTATTTTTTTGGGGAAAATTAATCCATTAGTCCTTCAACTATCAACTCAATTATAACTCAATCCTTCAACTATGACTCAGTATGACTTAGTTCCTCAACTTTTGGCTTGCTTTTGACATAGTCCCTAAACTTGTCAATTTTTACATTATTATCCTTATCACCTATGACTCAGTCCTATGTGGAAATAATTGCATCCAGCTCTGCTCCACTTGTAAAAAATTCTTCAAACTCATCAAAGCAATGCTGTTGGCGACTGGAGAGCAGGTGCTTTGAGTTTAAAGAACTTTTGACAAGTGGAGCTTAGCTGGATGCAATCATTTCCACATTGAATTGAGTTATAGAAGGATAATAATATAAAAGTTGAGAAGTTCAGGGATTGAGTTATAAGCAAGTCAATAATTTAGGGACTGAGTCACACTGGGTCATAATTGAGGAATTGAGTTATAACTGAGTTAATAGTTAAACAGCTAAAAGATTAATTTTCCTTATTTTCTTTAAGTTGAACCTTAGTGTGATTTTCCTAAATTAAAACTTGCTTGACCAACACATTAATTTGACCATTCTCTTGCAGGAACTAAAATTGTCTTCTATGATCTGAGAGGGCCATTCATAGATAACTTGTACAAACCCAGCGTCACAGGTTCTAGAATGGAAGCAATAATCGAACCACTTGATGTGGTACTGTTTGCTCATCGGAAAGATACCATATTCTGCCCTACAGCTTTCACTTGACAGCTTATAATTCAAAAATATAGTTGTTTGAAATGAAATTATATTATTTTAAAAGTGAAATCACATGTTACATCAAATTTTTGCGTTGTTATCTGTTCGATCATCTTTTTCTTTCCCTACAAAACCTTAGATTAAAGAGGAGTTGAAAGTAATGTTTGAAGCCAACTTTTAAAACAGAATTTTCTTATCTTCTCCTTTTATGGGAGAAGTCTATCTTACTAACTCATGGGTTCACCCTACGGCTTTATCAGAAGGATTTCTCTTGTAAATTTGCTGTGGGCCTAAGTGGCTGTTCTAGGCCATTGTTTTTCTTTGATTTTTTTTTCTGTCTCTTCTTGTATGCTTCTTCAAGGAAGTCTTCATTTTCTACTATTTTCTTTTCCTATCTCGGTTACTTTTATGTATTGATTAAGAACTCTGTAACTGGGATTATTTGGTTTATACAATTCATTCTTTTTAGGAACTTAGTCAACTTTGTGATATTATTGTGGAGCCTCTTAGGGATCGCATTGTGACAAGTCTTCTTCAAGCATCTTTGGTTGGTAACTGGTTCCTGCTTGCTGCTTCAGACATGTATCTTTCCTTGTGTATATTTCCTAATGTTTTTAACATTTCCCTCTTTTCCAGGATGGCTTACTCCGTGTGATCTTAGATGGGGGTCCATCAAGAGTTTTCTTCCCAGCTGATGCAAAATTATTAGAGGAAGATCTGGAGGTTCTGAAGGTATCTTAATCTAGGGATTCCAATGCTGCCAATAGTATGTAGTAATTGTATTGTGCTACAGGCAAATATGAAGTCTAAGAAATGAGTGATTTAACTGTTTAGGTTTAAAGATCTTGAGCTGTGAAGATTGTCTTTCCAATTTGGAAACGGAATTCCTAGTTTTAAAATTTTAAAAGTAAGAATTAAACAACATACCCCATTGCGTAGGATGTGTAAAGTTTACCAATCAAGGTGCTAGATAACTGTACCTAGTCAAATATTCTTCATGAAGGAGCTCCCTTGTTCATATATGCTTAGTGTTTTAACAAATCTTCTGTTTCTGCTGCCTGTTGCCTCTCAAATCGTTTGAAAATTCTTTTAAAAGAAGTTCTCCTTTTGTTTGGAAGACATCTGATTCCGCCTGGGCTTTGCTTTGTTGCAGCACAGAGAACAGTGGTACCTAGGACTTTTCAGACAGACAATTTATAATTAATTTTTTATGCATTTTGTAGGAATTCTTTGTATCTGGAGGAGATGGGCTTCCACGAGGTATTGTTGAAAATCAGGTAGCACGGGTTCGGGATGTGATAAAGTTACATGGCTATGAGGTTAGTACAGATGCTTCTGTCTGATAAATACTTTGATAAGCAGTTTGACTTAATTTTGAGTATTGTACGTTCAAACTATTTACAATTAAGTGAGGTGCTCAACGGTCATGTCACCCGTCACCATTATCTACCAGTTAACAAATTTAAACATGAGGAATTGAGGATACTATTGAAGAGGAAATGCTTTTTAGAGGATCACAGTATAAATTATCAAAAACTTCTGGGAGATCAAAATCAAAAATATGTTCAGAAGGACTGACATGTTTATTTACAATGTGATATATACATAATATATGTTGAAAATAGTTTCCCATGTCAACAAGTCTTTAACATATATTTTATTCTCTGTATTCTGTTGCAGACACGAGAGTTGGTTGAGGACCTGAAATCTGCTAGTGGCATGGAAATGCAAGGCCGCAAAAGCAGGCTAGGAACAGATTCCAAAACCCTAATCAGAATATTATGCCATAGGAGTGATTCTGAAGCTTCACAGTTTCTCAAGAAACAATTCAAGATTCCCAAGTCCTCTGCTTAGTGCAATTGCGTACAAAAAAGGGGGAAGCAACAAAATTTCCAGAGTTGGAGCTGGCATTGTGTGAATATTCATTGTACTAACATTTTCTGTATCATTAAGGTGAGGTCATTTGGTGTATAATTCTATTTTTGGCCCCCAAGTGGCTCAAACCTCACTTATATCAAGCATCTTTGTTGATCTCTATTTGTAAAATTATATTGTGTAATACTGGAAGAAATTTTGCGATTACCATTCTTTTGTTATATATGGTGTCACTCTGAGTGAGTTTTATTGCAACATGTTTCTGGGCCTTCATTTACCTATTTTGCTCACATTATATGCCTTAGTTATCCAAGTGATAGAAAATGAATTGTCAAAGGCCATGCCTAGTACCTCCATTGTCAAAACTCAAAAATGCACCTCATCCATGCGATTATATTTTTTCACCAACGGCTGTGATTGTTCTTCTAGAATCAATCAAATGGGTTTCATTGTTTTGTCTTTTGCTGTAGGAAATAAGCCGTTCCATCCCATCATGCCTCACTTCCCACTATTAAAATGTTTCAATCTTTGAAACACGAGTTTGAGCTGATGACATCTAATCTATTTGTACTAGGATGCATAGTATTAGTTGTTGTCAAACAATTGTATTTTGTAAATTGAAATTATGTATTTCAAAATAGGAAAATGATAAGAAAAAGTATTTTAAAATTGCAAAATCTTAAGTTAAGTTTGTTAAAAAATTGATAAGGTAATGATGTGACTTGACAAATTCACAACTTATTTTGTAGCAGATACCTTATTTATGATTTTGTAATTTTAAAGTTTTTTTCTCTCTCTGTCATATTCCCTTTAAAATATGTATTAATTACATTTAAAAACTGTTTTATAATTTAATTGAAAAAATATAGGGAAAATCATTTATAAAGAACTGTAAAACTTATAAGACAAAAAGGTGTTTTGAGTATTTATAATGCTTAATTTGTCTTTTTTCAAATCAAAAAGAAAAAAAAACCAAATTGCCTTTATTATTATTATTATTTAAAAGAATAATTACCCCACCAGCCTCCGCCGCGGGAGCTTTGAAGCATTTCTCTGGAGCTCCGGTCACCTACAGGGGGAAATGCCGACTGCCGGAGCTCTGGTGGGGGTGCCTGGAGGATAATTGTTTTAAAAAATATATATAAAGGCAATTTAGTCATTTCTTCTTAATTCCAAGAGAAAGAAAATAGGGAAAAAGACACTTAAATACCATTTGAATTCACAAAACTTAAAAAGGTCTGTTAATATTTTAAAAAGACACCAAGATATAATGACTAAATTAGATGAAGCTGAGTGTGTTATCCTTGAAATGGAAAAGCAAGGATTGGTTCCTGATGTATTTATTTATGTTAGAAAATTAAATCATAATCCCATGATTATCTCCTTCTATTATGCCTCTCATTATTACTCTTCATTTTTTATCTATTCAGTATTGTTCACGCGTACTGTTCATTTGTATTGTTATGTATTGTTCACGCGTATGTACTACATATTTTCAAATAGGTCTATTGTATTCAACCTATATAATATATCTTTTATCATTAGAATAGATATACAAAAATCAGAAGGCATTTGCTTCTCTTCATGGCATCAGAGCACATGAATTCAGTCCGATATAGTGTTTCCGCGAGTAGACAGTAAGAGGAGAGAAACAGAAGGTTCTGATCCTAAGGTCACTAAAGCAAGGCGAGTGGGATATCACCGCCACCACATACGGCACTTTCCGGTGACGTTTTTTATTTTCCAAACCCATGGATTCTTTTAATTTTCCTCCCTTTTTCGGATTTGTCCCTCCCAAACCAACACTTTTTGAATCACTTCCATCCGCACTCATGTCCGGTACAAACTAATCTACTCAAAGTGGTTCTTCTTTGTCATCCTCCTTAAAAACTATTGATATAACATCCGATCTGACCTCCCTACCAGAAACCCATCTTATGGTCATTAACCATAAGCTTAATGGAAAAAATTATCTCCAATGGTCACAAAGTGTATTGAGAT